>JAADYG010000259.1:0-40197 GCA_023338115.1 Phytopythium boreale
ATTAAGTGCGGAAAAAAATGCTGCCATCGTCTCAAATACGATTTGAGGAGTATTTGGGCCGATTTTGAGCGTTGTAGAGTTCCTGTTGGCTGATTTTCGGGCCAAAATTGCGACCTCATTTACTTTTGGCCAGGACTGTATTATGGAAAGTACTGTTAAATGTTTTTAATATGGAGGCTTAGGTGATTTTCATATGGGTAGGTCTTTGTTGCTACCGGTATTTACCGGTATTTTTATAGTTTGCCAAACCGAAAAATCGCAGTATAGTCTATCCTCTGTTTTTCGCGTCTAGCACAAATGTATAACTTGTGTCAATCTATATATGCCATATAATAGTTCAACATTTCATAAGTTGTATAAGACCTACTTGTGTATATGACTTTCGAGAATGTATTTGTACTACTATCGCGAAAAACAGAGGATAGACTGTACTGTGGTGACAAGATAGACTTCAACGTGGGTATCTCGCGAGCCCAGCGCTTCTGGTCACGACTGCGCGCATGACCGAGCCGAATGGAGCGGGTGCGCAACAAGCACAAGCGGTCGTGTGTCTTCCGTTACCTCTCTCAGGACCGTCCATACACACGCATCTACTCCAATGCAGTCGCTAATGCACTCTCGATCCCATCGACAAATCTATCCTTGCGTCGCGCCTCTCATACCTACAGTCTCGCATGACCACACTCACCCAGTTCTCCACCCCGCGCCTCCATCCTACTCGAGTCGCGAGATGACCTTGCGCTTGCGGCGCCACCGCCAGCGCATGGACGACATGTGCGTCTCGGCGCCGGGGTCCTCCTCGAAGCACAGGTTGTCCAGCAGCTCGTACAGCGCGCTGCCGTAGCGGTCGTTCATCCACGCCACGAAGCGCGTGCGGCGGAAGAAGTGGTCACGCTCCTCGAGCAGGTACGACGCGAAGCAGATGAGGTAGAAGTAGCGCTCCAGGTAGTTGACCGCGCGCAGCATGAAGAAGTCGCGCTTGGCGCTTGGCAGCGACGCGTCCATCGCCTGGTCGCGGCACTCGGCGATGCACTCGCGCAGATTCTGCATGTGCTCGCACTGGTCGATCGCGTGGTCCACGAGCTGCTTGCTCGCCACGCCATTCTCCAGCGTGTCCACGAGCTTCCTGATCACCACATATTCCGCGGCCAGCGCGATCGACTTGCGGCGCTCGCTCGACGCGGCAGCGGTAGACGACGAGCCGGTGCCCTCAAGCACGACGCGCAGCATGTAAATGCACACGAGAGCCGTCGTGGTGCGTCCGCGCCCCATCTGGCAGTTGCAGATGACGGCCGTCTTGACACGCTCGCTCGTCGCGGGGGTCGTGCCGGGGACAGTCAGGCCCAGCTCCGTCATGAACGCCGGCGCAATCAGACGCACCATGTCGTCCAGGTCCTTCTCCTCCGGCGCCGTCTCGTCCGAGACGGGGATGCGCGCGTACCGCAGGTCGAACCCGCTGGTCGCCGCCACCTGGTTGTACACGTCGACCAAGGTCTTGATCTCCGCCTCAGGGTTGACGTGCTCCATGGTCTCCTCGCTCTCGAGCTCGCGCGGCTCGTACCAGTACATGAAGAGGCCGTTGGCCTTGCGCACCTCCGTCTGGATCTCCTGCTTCACTTGAGTCTCGATCGCCGTGATCTCGTCCACTTCAATGCCAGGGTACTCGACATTGTCGAGCAGCTTCTCGCGGTGGCGCATCACGAACGGGCGGCCGCTCACGTAAATGACCGCTTCTTCGCGCAGGTTGATCCAGATCGCGCGGTCAAACTCGCCCTCTAGGCTCGTGATCACGTCGCGAATGCCGAGCTCCAGGCACTGCGCCGTGCCGAAGATGGGCTTGTCGGCGATGCGGCGGTAGTTGAGCACGTTCTCCGTGAGGTTGAACGGGAGCTTGGCGATACCGTAGAAGTGGTCCATCTTGACGACGCAGTACTCCAGCACCTTGGCCGACTTGTACCGCACGCCTCCCAGGTCGTCAAGCAGGCGGAACAGGTGCGGGTGCTGCTGCAGCCACTTGGAAAAGGTCGGCGGCGGCGACGGAAGCTCCGCCTGCTCGCCTTCGCTGGACGACGACTCGAGCTGCGGCGGGTGGGTCGCGAGCAAGTACGCACCAAAGACGATGAGGTAGAAGTACCGCTCGAGGTAGCTCATGGCGTGACGCTGAATGAATCACAAAACGAACACACAAGGTGGCGTTAGAAAGTGATACAGGACGACCATCTCAAAATACAAACATACCAAGAAGTAGGAGCGACGCGCCGGCTTGGCCGCGGCATTGGACTTGTCGTGGTACTCGGTGATCACATCGCGGATGTTGCAGACCGACGACGAGTCGTCGATCGCCTTGTCGACCCACCATTTGGCCTGCAGTCCGAACTCGAGCTGCTTCTGCACCGCGCGAATCGCCGCGAAGTTGCCGTTCTTGCCGGGCTGGTCGGCCTCCGAGATGGGCTGGAGGTCCGCCGGGAACGTCGCCGCCGTCACGTTCGCACGCTGCCACAAGAGACTGCACCACACCAGCGCCGTGGTGGTCCGGCGCTTGCCCATCTGACAGTTGAACACAAACGCCGTGTCGTCACTGCCGTCAGCAATAGCGCTCTTGATGAGCTGCACAATGGCTTCGACGTCGTTATGTTCGGGCGCGTTCTCGCGCTCGATCGGGATGCGGTGGTACGTGATGCTCTGGATGAGCGAGTTGCTCATGACGATCGCAGGCGACTCGTACAGCTCGGGCAGCGTCTGCACCTTGTCCGGGTAGACCTTGCACGACACGAGGTCGTTCTCCTTGAGCGTGAACTCGTTCCAGTACAGGAACGTGTTGTTGTTCTTCTCGAGCTGCTCCTGGAGGCTGTTCTTCATGGACGTCTCGAGCACCTGCACCTTGTGGCCCGTAATCCCCGGCACCAGGTCGTTCTCGTTCAGCTTGGCGCTGCGACGCGCAGTGAATGGCTGGCCGTCGACGTAAATGACCGCTTCCTGTTCGAGTAACCGGCGCGGTAACGTTAGTGGTCAGTGCTCGATACATCGGGATACGCCTCAAGAGTTGTGCTTCGTACCTCACGGAGATTGATCCACACCACCTTGGTGAACCCGTCGTCCGCCACGCGGTCCAAAATCATTTGGATGCCCCTCTACGCATTGCAAAGCAAAAACAGCACGACCAGTATCTGTCAACTGTCCGCCCGCCTCCACGCTCGCACTATACGAAGTAGGATGCACGTACCACAGACGGCTGCGCCGACCCGTAGAGCGGCGTGCCATCCAGTCGGCGGAAGTTCGGCGCTGCCAAGCATCAAATCCGAGTTGTCAGCGCCAAAGCAGCAAAGAGAGCAACAAGCTAAACAAGCGGCATATCTCAGCAAAGGCTCACCGATATAACCATCAGGGGTGGACAGGACGTGGCAGTTGGGGAACCGGTCGCTCTTCATGACGTACTTCTTGAGCACCTGCCGGTCAAAGAGCCCACACCAGTCACTCGTTAGCATGTTAGACCACGGTCACCAGCGCCACAACAGACGAACCTTGGTGCCCTGCTCCAGGAAGCTGTGCTGGCGCATGATGGAGTTGCGCTTCTGCTTGCCGCGCACCAGCGCCTGGATGCGCACGGCTGCCTCGCTGCGGTCGTTGTCCAGCGACCGCTCGACGACGGCGACGGGGGGCATGGGCGACATCCCGTTGCGGTTGCCCTTGACCAGCGCCTGCAGCTTGTTGGCTGCGCCGCTCAGGTAGTTGTGTGCACGCGGCATCTTGGCCGACTCGAAGTTGAGCTTGCTCATGCGCGGCACGGCGATGCTGTGGCGGATCGTGCTCACGCGCGTGTGCGTCGTGCCGTTCGCGTTGCTCGACGACGAGGACGCACCCAGCACGAGCGCTTGGATCTTGGTGGCAGCCTCGCTCAGGTAGTTGTGCTTCTTGGTCGGGTCCGCCGACGAGTCGGCGACATCCTCGCCGTTCACCTGCGCGACCACGTCGCTGCTGATGCTCAGGCTCTGATGCTCGCGGGAGGTGATCTGCGTCAGGAAGAGCACGCGCACGGGGTCCAGCAGCTCGCGGAGCAGCTTCTCCGGGTCCTGCGCGCGCGCCACGTCCGCAGAGCGCGCGTACACGCCCTCGAGCAGCGCGTCCAGCTCCATCGCGTTCATTATCGTGTCCAGAACAGCGAGAGCAGCTTCACGCGTAGTGGGATCTCGCGTACAGTAGCGCAATTAACCACACGGCGGCGTACAGTGTAGTACACTCGAACGCGCGACGGTGGCACTGCGTTCTCCGCTTCGCTGGTCCACAAGTGGCGGTCCGGAGGCGGCGCGTCGGCTTGGAAAGTGGCGGCAATTGAGAAACGTGAAGGGGGGGAGGTTGAGAGAGGACCGCTTGGGAGTAGATTGGAGACGTGGTATTGGTGGAAAAGGGAGCCATGTCAGTGAATGGAGGACGTGGATTGGAGGATAATGGACATTAATGAGGGAAATAAATCAGGGAACCAGTCACAGGCAGTGAGTATAGTGGGTACGGTGCAGAACACGTACGTGGAGGCCGAATCTGCTGTCGTCGCCACGTAGCACGCGGTTTTACAGTCGCCAACTAGCTTTTAGAGTCGTCACACAGTTGTTTTATCAGCGAATTTATTGTGCATTCTAGTGAGCGGGGTACGATTTAAATGAGGGAGACCATGGAATTGTGTCCGTCCGTCAGCCATCTTGGTGGGGTGCGTGAACATCAAGCTGTCATCCAGCAGCAGGCAGCGCCGCCGTTGTCGGGTCGCGTTGCCCGCTGCCTCCACCAGAAGCAGGCGCTCCGTTGTTGATGCTTGCTCGCGCTCACAGCTCCTTGTACGATACGCGCATCGGTTGGGTGCTTGGCGGGTTCTCCTCCACGCCGAGCATCGTCTCGGCGCTCACAGCAAAGTGGTCCTGCAGGACGAGCGCGTACTGCACATTGCAACGGAGCGAGCCAGAGTGCCGGTGAGAACCTGCTTCCCCACCTCCTAATGATGATGTCGGCGTTGTGATCAATGGCTTCACATACCTCGTTCAGAAGAGCGAACACAAGGGTGTCTGTGCTCGAGTCGACGTCTGTAAGGCGGTCGGTGATCTCTTGGGTCGCGCGCTTGTAGTGCAGTTGGGCGATCTCCAGCTGGGGTCAATGTCAATCGGGTAAACACGCATGAGCTGGGGTTCAGGCTTCCAGCTCCCCACGAAGAAAGAAAAGAAAGCAGCACATGCACCGCCACGTACGTTCCGCTTGCGGTCAGCGACCCGGTTGACATTTCCGCGCTGTTGCTCGACTAGGATCTGCTCGTTTCACACACATACAGCAGTCACTTGCATTGTTCGACAAAGCCCGCAAAGTACACCACAAAGCTGTGCTGCAGTACCTTCCGCTTCGCGTAGTCGACGTCCACGAGCAGGTTGGACCGCTCGATCATCATGGCTTGGATGCGGTCGAGGCACTCGATGCGGTGGTCGAACTTTTCCAGCACCGATGAAGTCACTTTTGCCTGAATTTCCATCAACACTCCGATCAATAAGCGCACCCACGCGAGATATTTTGGACACAACTCGTACTAGGAACCGGTACGATTGGGTCTCAAACTGCTTCGAGGCGCTCGCGAACTCCGCGCTCGGGCCCAGCAGGCTCTCGCTCTCGCACACGATGCTGCTAGCGTTTCCGGCAAATCGACGCGTCGCGACGCCCAGCTCTGTATAGACCAGGTCATCAAGATGTGTAAGTTAGTACATGTTCTGTCTCACAGCGGGCACCGACAATACGACCAACACAATGCGTACCGACAACGCGCTGCGCATGCGCCGCGACGGCCTTCCGCACGGCGCGCAGTCGCTTGATGGCGTCGCGATTGTCCTGTTTCTTCTTCTCGAAGAATCGGTCCTGGGACGCCTCGGCGAGTCGGCAGCACACGAGCACGCGCTGCACGACGCGGTTCTTGCGGTCGCGCACGCGGTCCGCCCACGACTTCTGGAACGCCGGCGTCACGCCCGGGTCGATGCCGTACCGCCTCGCGATGCTCTTCGACTTGTTGCGGCCTCTCCTTGCGCCGGAACTCAGCTGCGACGGCCGCGACGCCACCGCTTCGCTGCTGCGCCGATACCCGTTACACGCGTCCATTGTTCGCTCAAGTCGATCAACAGTGATGGGGGTCAAAGCTTCGCGTCCTTGAAACCTCCGGCACCAATATTGGCGCGCGCGCTTGTTGTCCGGACGAGGAAGAAAGGAAACTGCTTATCCGACACTTGCACTTTTCTCTTATTCTTGGCGTGGGTGCGTTGCTTTCTTTCACCCATTCACCCAGATCGCGTGCGGCAAGTTGAAGTGGGCGGTTACCCTTCAGTTGTGTGACCTCTCACTCGATGTAGTGACATCTTACTGATTCATGTAGACCACGCTAAGAACGACACTGTCGGATACAGTGTGGACCACATCTATATTGTGTGTACGTAGCTTCAGAGTTCAACCACGACGTCTGGTCCGCCGTGGGCCCCCGTCGATCAGTCTCCCCACTCGCTGCAAAGCGCCGAGCGCAACAGTGTAGAACACGGTGCTCCCCCTTCATATCAGCGGTTGAAATGCGGGGTCAACTTGCTACAGCCCCCATGATCTCCGTCCGTTTCGCAGGTTATAGTAAATGTGCACATCAAAAGACGCGGGTGGGGTGTCACGTCTCGTTTCTGCCACCAGCTGGGCGCTAAACAAAGCGCTCCGGCTCCGGAGCCGACGGGCCAATCCTGGATGATGCACGGGAATTCCCGTCACTTCCGAGCCAAAAGGCTTCATTGCGTGAGGAGACCGTCCGCCCACTCGCTGCGGATCAGGCGGCGTCATTGGCAGTGCGTGGACAGCGCCTGGATTGAGGAGGCCAAACAGCAAGACAGCCAGCGGGGTATAAATGCGGCCATCACTAGTTGTATCAAGGGGGCAGGCGATGCAGGCGATGGAGGTTGGAGGCCTCGAATGGAGCGGGCATTCCCCAGTTTTCGGCGGAGAGCGCACGTGCATAGTTTCTATTAGGCTCAGAGGTGACGAGGCAACATGGGTTTCCGGCCGGGGTTCCTGATTGATGGCGGCGAGTCCAAGGAGCTCGTGCCGCTCAAGTTGCTGTACACGATCCACTTCTTCGCCTTCTCCATGCAGACGTATCTCCCGGTAAGAAGAGCTACGTAGTGGTGGAACGGGGCACCCTCCTGCAGGCACGCGTATGACTAACAGTGTCTGTGCCCACGCAATGCATCATAGATCTACTTTGACACGACGGCGCACTTCTCCAAGGCGCAGATCGGCGTGCTGCTAGCGATGCCGTGCATCTGTGCGATCATCAGCCCGCCCATCTGGGGCGCGATCGCCGACGGCCTGGGCAACCAGAAGATGGTGCACGTGTTCTGCCTCGTGTCGGCGGCGCTGCTCTTCTTCTCGCTGCGCTTCGTCGTGGACTTCCACGTCATGTGCATCATGGTCTTCATCGCCAACTTCCAGACCATGCCGTCCTACTCGCTGCTGGACCTCGCAGCCATGGCGTTCCTGTCCCGCGTCGGAGGTGACTACGGCAAGCAGCGACTGTACGGCGCCATGGGCTACGGCGCCGGCGGCTGGTTCGCTGGCGTCGTCGCCGCATCCATGGGCATCGCCTGGTGCTTCAACATGGTGCTCGGTTTGTCGTGTATCTCTCTGTTCCTGCTGCTGCGCTACATCCCCAACTTCCAGCACGAGGCGGAGCACCACAAGAAGGGCGAGCTCAAGGACACGGTCAAGGCGATCCTGCGGCAGTACGACGTGCTCATGCTGTTCCTCATCATCCTCCTGGCGGGCATTATGGGCGCGCTGATCGACAACTTCCTCTTCCTGTACCTCTTCAACCTGTCGGGCAACGACGCGCGGATCGTGGGCATCGTCATCGCCGTGGAGACCATCTCGGAGATGCCCTTCTTCTTCAACGCCAACAAGATCATCGACCGGTTCGGCACGCTCATGTGCATCGGCGTCAGCCTGATCGCGTACGGCATCCGCATGGTCGTGTACACGTACGTGCAGCACCCGTGGTGGGCGCTGCCGATCGAGACGCTGCACGGCCTCACGTACGGGCTGCTGCTCGCTGCGCTCACCAACTACATCTACCAGGCGGCGCCTAAGGGCGCGGAGGGCACGATGATCGGCCTGCTCGCGGCCTTCCAGCGCGGCCTTGGTGGCGGCATCGCCACGCTCGCGGGCGGCTACATCTACGGCGAGTACGGCGGGCGCGCCATGTGGGCCGTGGCGGCGTACGGCATCTTCCCGCTGTCGCTCGCGTGCGGCGTGGCGTTCTCGTTCCTCGCGCACAGCTACGGCGGCAGCCCGAGCAGCAGCCCCGCCAAGGCGGCGCGCAAGGGCGAGTCGGACAGCATCACGTCGGACGAGAGCTCGCAGGTCGCCAGTGCCGGCGGGTACGGCGCCGTCGATGTCGCCGTCTGAACGCCGCCGCCTCCCTCCCTCTCTCACTCTAATTTGTGCGTTGGTGTAGTCGTAAGATAGTATTCAAACGAGTAAAGACTGTCTTCTTGGCGGTGGTTCGCGTGCCGTTTCTCTGCTGTTTTGCGCTTTGCATCCCGTCAAACCGATCGGCGCATGGGCAAGCGCGCGCGTGCCGTTGGCTCTCTGCAGCAAAGCGCCAAGCGCGAGCGAAACCCACCCACCGCCGTACTCGACGACTCTCTTTCTCTCTCTCGTCTACGTTTCTGTGGTGCCCAACGCCATTGCCCTCGACTGTTTCAGCGCCCACCGCGTCTCCTTCCGCCGCTGCGTCAAAGGCGCGCGACCGGGCACTGAACAGCGAATTATTCGCCACGACGCGACCGGACGAAGAGTGGCCTGCTTACTCGGTACCGGGCTCCAGCATCATACAGTACCGGTACTGTAGTGAGCGCGCGCCCCTCCACCTAGAAGAAAAACTCCCGCGTTCTGCCTCGAACAATCATCCGAACGGTCGGGCTGGCGCGTCTCTTTTTCGTATCCAATCCCCACAGCAGCATGATTTCTTGACATGCGAGCGAGGCGTTTGCGTGGTCTCTCCGAAGACGGGGGCAGTCATACAGGACAGTACAGTACCGACAACCGAGTGTGCATACTGTACGGTGAGAAGCGCTGATACGTTCCACCATGACGATTAACCAGCCAGAGACACGGCCAACGCGTCGAACCATCACCGCCGCACGCTTCCGTCGTCCAAGAGCGTGGTTGGCGGTGTATGTCACTATCGCGAGGAGCGTGGGTCCAAAAAGTGCATTCTTGAAGCTGAGGAAGCTGAAAAAGGACAGGTTGAAGTTGTCGGCGGGTCGTCCCTCGCTTCAGTGACCGCCGCGCTTTAACTCTGGCCAAGTAAGATTTGACAGAGGCGCGCCATTCGCGCTGCAACCCACGCGCGTGCGACCAAACAGCTACACACATCAGCATACTAAAGTCAAGTATAATGATCCTCCACAACTGACTCCCCGCTGGCTGAAGAAGGCGGCGCGATCGCTCGCGTCTCGCGTGCCGCGGTTTCTATGCTTCGGCGCTCGGAACCCTCTGCGTCGTGAACCTCTGGGCTTCTTCTTCCGAGCGTACCACTACGTTTTGCAAACGGCCACCTCTATCGCTGGAGAAGGCGCATTCAGGTGACGCACCTCCTCCCCATTCTCAAACAAAAAAGAAACATCTTGATCTGAGTATGCTCGAAGCGAATCCTTGGTCCGTTTTTCGCGCGAGCCAAAGACACGCGCAGCTGACCCGACTCGGGAGGAGCTTCCAGGCTTTTTCATGAAGATACAGCAGTCCCCCTCTTCTAACCGATACGTACATGATTCGCCCGGACGAATCGAACGCCGCCGTGGATATCGCAGCGGAAACACGCGCAGTATATGGCGCTCGCTATGCCCGGAGCTTCGTGTGGTGTTACGTAGGACGCAGCAGGGTGCGTCAGGCTTGGACCTGCGATCCGCGGAACCCACTCGGGCGCGGGCGGCCGCTTCCACTCCGCAGTTCTCGATTCTCCACCTGCAGCCTCCATCCTCTCCACCTCCACCCTAACTAATAGCAGATACAACACGATGGGCTTCCGCCTCGGGTTCCTGTGGGACGGCGGCGAAGCCAAGGCGCTGGTGCCGCTCAAGCTGCTCTTCCTGATCCACTACTGCGCCTTCTCGACGCAGACGTACCTGCCGCTGTATTTCGACACGAACGGGCACTACTCCAAGATCCAGATCGGCTTCTTGCTGGCGCTGCCGTGCATCTGCGCCATCATCAGCCCGCCCATCTGGGGGGCCGTGGCCGACGTGCTGCACAACCAGAAGCTCGTGCACATCTTCTGCCTCGTGACGGCGGCGCTGCTCATGTTCTGCATCCAGTTCGTCACGGCCTTCGAGATCATGGCCGTCATGGTCTTCATCGCCAACTTCCAGACGCAGCCCACGTGGTCGCTGCTCGACCAGACGGCCATGCAGATGCTGTCCCACGTGGGCGGCGTCTACGGCAAGCAGCGCCTGTACGGCGCCGTCGGCTACGGCTGGGGCGGCTACATGGCCGGCGTGCTCGCGGCCTCGGTCGGCATCGCCTGGTGCTTCAACATGGTGCTCGCGCTCTCCGTCTTCTCGCTGCTCATCCTCGTGCGCTTCGTCCCGTCGGTCGAGCGCATCGGCAACCAGGGCGGCGGCGGCGGCGGCGGCAACGACTACCTCAAGAGCCTGGCGCGCATGCGCGAGCAGTCGGACGTGGTCGTGCTCTTCATCGTCGTGCTGCTCGCGGGCATGATGGGCGGCCTCATCGACAGCTTCCTCTTCCTCTACTACTTTAACCTGTCGGGCAACAACGCCAACCTCGTCGGCATCATCATCGCCATCGAGACCATCTCGGAGCTACCGCTCTTCTTCTACTCCAACCAGATCCTCGACCGCGTCGGCACGCCGCGCGTCGTCATCCTCTGCCTCGTCGCCTACGGCGTCCGCATGGTCGTCTACACGTACGCGCAGAACCCGTGGTACCTGCTGCCCATCGAGGCGCTGCACGGGCTCACCTTCGGGCTGCTCTGGGCCGCCTTCACCAACTACGTCTACATGTCGTCGGCCGAGGGCACGCAGGGCACCATGATCGGGCTGCTCACGGCCGTGCAGAAGGGCATGGGCGCCGCTTTCGCCACGCTCACGGGCGGGTACATCTACCAGGTCTACGGCGCGCGCACCATGTGGGCCATCGCTGCGTACGGCATCTTCCCGCTTTCGCTGCTCTTCGCCTTCCTCTTCGCCGGCCTCGCGCACCACTACGTCTCGCAGGGCCCCATCCGCCACGTCGTGTCGAGCCACAGCATCATCATGCTCGAGAGCACGAGCCCGTCGGCCGCCAAGATCCACGAGTCCACGCCGCTCAAGGCCGGCAACCTCAAGGACCTCGAGGCCGACAGCTGAATTCGCCAACGTCAAGGGTGCGCCCGCAACTAGACGCGCGACTGTATACAGGGCGCGGCAGCACCGCCTTCATGTTCTCTCGCCAGCTTTGCTTGCTCGGTAATCCAGTTAAGGGCCAACAGCAACACTGACAACCTTTCGTTTGCACATCGAGAGTCGTTGACAACCATCGAGCGAGATGGATCACTTACTATTCACGCTTGAACGACAACCTGCATCGAGCCAAAGGAAAAGCTGCAAGCGACACCTTCGTGTTGAGCCATTTCCAAACCAACCAAATCGATCGCCATAGTCGACACCACTCACCAAGAGCGGGAATTTCACTTCTTCTTGCGCGCCGACGCGGTGAGCGTCTGCGTACGCGCCTTCACACGCTGCGCGACCTCCTCCTGCGCTGCCTTGCGCGCCTCCTCGAGGGTCATGCGCTTCTTCGTGGGTCCCCCGGCGAGCTTGTGCTTGCTTGGTTCGCTAGTGGCCCTGTGCTTGCTCGGTCCGCGGGCCTTCTTGCGCTCTGCAGGTGCAGCGGTAGACGACAGTTTAGCTGTCACATTAGCGGCCATCAACGACATACAGAAGAAAAAGGGATCGGATGAATACAGAGGTGATGGGGGCCACCAGCATCCGCGCAACACATAGCAAATGACAATCCACCCACCTGGAGCACGCAGGGGCGGCGAAGACTCGTCTTCGTCCTCCATGTCAACGTCCTCACTGCCTCCCGACAAGTAGCGCTTGCGACGCACATCGTCCCTCGGCGGAGTGTAGTCGCGCGAAGCCGCTTCAATCGCGGCGCGCGCCGACAGCTCCGCCGCTTCGGCCGCTGCTCGAGCCGCTGCCTCTGCGACGGCACGTGCTTCAGCTTGCTCCTGCACCTTCAGCTCCAGACCCATTTGCTGCAGCTCCATCTCTGCTGCCTTGATACGCATGTCCTCCAACTGGATCTTCAGAGCGTCGCTGCTCTGCTTCTGCTGAGCCTCCATCTGCAGCCGGCGCTCGAGCGACCGCTTCTCGTCCTCGATTTGGGCCGTTCGGCGCTTCATCTCATCCAGCTCGCGCTTCAGACGACGCGCCTCGTCCTCTCTCGCCTGGACGTCGCGCAGCGACTCCTCGCGTGCGCGCAGCTCTGCATCTCGCTTCTGGGCCTCCAGTTGGGCGAAACGCGACCGGTGACGCTCCATCTCTTGCTCATACTGGCGTCGCTTGCGCTCTTCTTCGGCCAGCTGGTCGCGCAAGCGCTTCGACTCGGTCTCCTTTTCTCGCGTGGACTGCGAAACATAGTTCTTGAGCTCTGTCCGTGGCAACAATATGGCGTTTAGAACTCATCTGCGGCTAATCATTACGACCGGCAGCTCGGAATGGAGCCGTAGCACTAACCTGAGATCTGCAGCTCCTTTTCCTGCGCTGCCTTGGCTTCCTGCTCGCGTAAGCGTCGTTCTTGCTGGGCGGTGTCGAGCGCGCGCTTCTTGTCCAACGCCAAGCTGCATTCATCCAGTCCAATTGTTAGTGTTGACCGTCATGAACAATCGTCACCACAATAGCTCATTGAACATACCGGTTAAGCAGCTTCTGCGTTTCAATCACCTGGTGGCAGTCACTCGTGAGGCTTTCGCGCAACTCCTTCACCGTGAAGCTCGTCTTGTTGGAAGCGAACGACAAGAACTGTGCGACTTCGTCTTGCAGTACCTTGTTGAACACCGACACGATCTTGTCCTCGTCCATCGGCAGCCCCGTCGCCTTGACGTTGCGCTCGAATCCGTGCGTGATCTTGACGCGCAACTTCTCATACTGCTCCTTCTCTCGGCGCGCATCCTCATCCTTCTCGAGCTCTCGGTTCCGACGAAGGTACTGATCCGTAAGCTGTTTGTCAGAGAACCCAAAGCAAGCACACACAAATTGTTAGTATCACCAAGATACGAGTCAGCAGGGTGACATGAGTTCGAGAGCGGCGTACAATGTCGGCGAACTTCTCCAGGTCGCGGCTCTTGGCTTCAGTATCCTGCTTGAGTACGGTCCAGCCCTGCAGCTTGTCGTTGATCATCTTCTTGACGACCTTCACGGCTTCATCGATCGACTTCTTGATCTCCTCCTCGAGCAGTGGGAGTTTCCCATCGAGTCGGCGAGACACTTCTCGCGTCAGATCATCCCGCGCGTTGAAGCCAGCTTCATTCAAAATGTGCTGGACCTCAATGAAGTAGCGGCGGTTCAGCTCCTCAGCCAAGTGGGCTTTATGGGTGTCGATCTCGGCACCGAAATCTGACACAAGATCGCTCAAGACACCCGCATCACGAGCGAGGTCCCGCTTCACAGCGATAAGCCGGGCATCAAGCTCATTTAGGACGTTCCCGATGCTGGTCGGGCGCTTGTCAGCAAACTTCATGGCCAAGAAATCGTACACCTCCTTCGTCAGGCGGCTCTTCGCCGCACGGACAGCGTCATTCACGGCAGCGCTCGACCGCTGAATTGCCCTCTCGTTGGCAACCTCGAGCTTGTCGAACAAAATCGACGAGTGTTGGCGAATCCGGCTGCATTCTCGGTCGATATCGCGTCTGCCGTTGAGTCCAATTGGCAACTGCTCGATGCGACCAAGCTCTCGGTGCAGAATGGAGGTCCACTTTTCTCGCAGTGCATCGCGTTTCATCGGCAGCGCGCTCTTCTCCAGAGCCGCACACTCGCTCTTCAGTTTTTCAGTGACGGAATCAGCTTCCTTGGAAACGCACGCGGCGATTTTCTCGTTGTTGGCGTGGAGCGCAAGCTTGATCTCCTTCTTCGCGTACGACAGCAACGCGTCCTTGATCTCCTTCAACACAGGGCCTGGCACATTCGTCATGCCGGCGAGCGCATCGATAACGATCATCTCTACGTCTTCACTCAGCAGCTTCTCCAGCGCGTCGTTGGCCATAACCTCTTCGATCGTAGTCGCTTCAATATGCTCCGAGATTGCTCGCTCGCACCGCTCCTTCATCGCGTTGGCCTGCGCGCGCACCATCGACGAGTAGATCGACTCCGGCATGATGACTTGGTCGCTGTTGAGCGTCTCAACCAGCACAGGCATGATACTCGAGAGCAGCTTCGCCGTCAGTGGCTGTCGATAGAAGCGAGTCGGCTCTTTCAACTGCTTTGACACAGTCGTCCGGAACTCGCGGAGTTTCACTTGGAATGCGGGCTGCAGCTGTTCGAATCGGATCTTCTCGCGAAGATTGGCCGTGTTTTCCACCGGCGGCGGGAAGAGCCATACGTTGATCGACTCAAACGCCTCCTGCAAGCTCGTTCTCGCCAAGTTGCGCACGTTGACTTCGTCGCTGCGCCCCTTCTCCTTCTTGAACAGGTCGTTAAAGACCTCTTCCGGCGTCGAGTCGACAAAGTTCCAGTCGCGGAAGACCCTGCAAGCATACGCAAAGGTCAGGTGCAGTCAGAAATGGCCTCCTCGCATCGTAACATTTATCAAGGATCTAAGGAGAGGCACGTACAGGTGGAGATGTCCGAAGACCTTGACGCTGTCGCCGTCGGCCAGCTCGATCCCCTGGGCGGCGCGCGCCAGCACGGCCAGCAGGTTCAGGATCCGGTCGGCTTGCAGACTGTCCTTCCAGTTGAAGATGACCACCTTGGACGTCAAGAGCACCGGCGACACCAGTCGCGAGTCATCTGCGAGTTGTGTCGTAGAAATAAACGATTGGTCAGCCATCAAAACCCACACACAAAGACCCACAGACCGAAGCGCACATGTGATGTCACGGTCGCCCTGTCCTTCCGCGTCGACAAACCCGACCAGCATCTCCTGCGCGGCCCTCGTGTTGATCGCCGGGCACCCGTTGACGGCACTGAACCTGCTGAGCGGGAGGAAGTGGCCCGACAGGTCCACGCCCTGCGTGCACGGCTCGCGCAGGTTGGAGATCTTGAACAGGTCCTGCTGGTCCGCGAGCAAGTTCATCAGGAACGACTTGCCCTGCCGCGCTGCGCCAAAGATCGAGATCAGGTTGATCGCGTGGTCCCCTAGCGGCTCGAGCACCTTGCCCGCCGCCTCCGCGCCCATGAACATCCGGTCTCCCTCGCCGCCGTCCCCGCGCTTCATGCCCAGCCACTTCACCGCCTGTTCGGTACATATCACACCCGGGATCTTTAGCGACTCGGGATAGTGATGGGAAAGGCCGAGAGGATGCGTCAACCCACCTTTCCCACCGTCGCCCGGCCGCCCCCGCCGCTGCTCCTGCCGCTCGCGCTGACGGTCGTGGAAGGGCGAGAGTTGGCACTGGTACTAGCGCTGGTACTGGCGCTGGTATTGGCGGTGTCGCCGCCGCCGAAGACGAAGTTCCGCAGACTCTCCATGGTTCAAGTGCAAGTGTGTCAAGCTGCGCGCCGTCCTTTCCGGGTTCAAACAAGAACTGCCGAGCCAAACGCGAAGAACGCTTCCTTCTCAACAAGAACCTGTATAAACGAATAAACCATCGATATCGAAAGATAGAATTCATACGAATGATTCGCTGTAAATTCGGGAAACGAGTTAATTTTGGCCAATGGAATCTGTTTGCGACGGCGGGCGCCGGGTTGCCTCCAAGCAAATGGCAAAAGCGGGCAAGGTCGGCGGAGTCCTCGGGAGGCGGCGCCATGTT
This sequence comes from Phytopythium boreale, assembly GCA_023338115.1. Classification (NCBI taxonomy): domain Eukaryota; phylum Oomycota; class Peronosporomycetes; order Pythiales; family Pythiaceae; genus Phytopythium; species Phytopythium boreale. The sequence goes on from JAADYG010000259.1 coordinate 16,025, forward strand.
CCGGTCCAAGGCCAAGAAGAGCGGCGCGCGCAAGCGTAAGGAGCTGGCGGAGTCGGACGAGGAGCCGGCGGCCGAGCAGGCGAACCCTGTCGCCGCCGAGCCGGAGCAGCAGCAGCAGACGACGAGCGCGTCTGCATCGACGGAGGCAGACCCTGCGGAGGACGCAGACGCGATGCTGGCGCAGATGCGCGCGCGGACGCGCAAGGGGAAGAACAAGGGGGCCATGAGCTTCTCGTCAAAGTCATCCAAGACGTCAGGGAGCGGACGCAGCGGCGACAACAGTGGAGCAGCAGGCGCACAGGCGAGTGCTGGCGGCGGGTTGCTGAGCTTTGACGACGAGAAGGACCGCGGCCAAGCGCCGTCTCGCGGGCGGAAGGCGAAGATCCGCCCGAATCTAATCGCGACGACCGTGGCGGAGGACGTGGAGATGCACGAGGACGCCGACCAGAACCGGTACTCGAGCGAGATGCTGGCGTCCTTACGCCAGGAGCAGAACGTGCTGCTGCCGAGCCGACATGCACCGGAGGAGGCTGGCCCAAAGCCGCGCTCGGAGACAAGCGACACACCTATGAACGTGGAGATGGAAGATGTGGACGTGGACATGTCCGTCGTTGATGAGAGTCTTCCGGGAGAAGTCAAGGAAGAAGAAGAGGAGTTCATCCCGCTTCAGTCGCAGATGATGCAGCGTCGTCGACGAAAGAACCGCGTGACGTTTGGGGTCGACACGCACAAGCCGACGCTGGAGAAGACGGCCGAGGTGGTCGAAGAAGAAGCTTCGGACGACGAGGAGAAGGAGGAGAGCCAGCGGTGGGAGGAAGAACTCATGCGTCGCGGTGGTCACCATCCTGTGCCGGCCCCGCCAAAGCCTCGAGAAGACAAGAAGCGCGCGTATCCCACGCGCAAGAAGATGTCGTGCCTGTCACTCGACAGTCTCCTGTTGAAGTTAGACCGCTCTCTAGAGGCGACCGAGTTTGAAAACGACCGCGCGAACCGTGAGCTGGCCCGCATCGAGGCGGACATCTCCATTGTCGAAGAAAACCTTAAGTCCCAGCGCGAGGAGCTGCTCGTGAGCAGTGAAGAGTTCGAGTACTTTCAGGTGATTGAAGACTTTGTCAAGGGACTGAGCTTTTGCGTGCGCGAGAAGCTGCCGGCGATCGAGGCCAAGGAGAAGGAGATCCTTTGCGAGCGGGCCGATGCAGCGGCCTCAAAGCGCGAGGAGTTGCGCCTACAACTGGTGGCTGGCATATCGTGTGGCATCGCGAGCCGCGCCATCGCACAGTCTGATGTGTGGGGATACGAATCCCTAGCTTCTGAGCATAGATCGCAGGATGTGGGGTCAGCGAGCGACTTTGCGGAGCATTTTGTCGAGTTGTACGCCCCGATTCGTGCTGACCACGACACGAGCAGCGACGTGATGGAGTATTTCGGCGACGCCATCGACGAGATCAGCTCGCTGGACCGGGTTTATGGCCGCTTCCAGGAGTGGAAGTCCAAGTTTCCCGACGTCTACAGGGACTCATACTGCGATCTGGCGGCGGAGAAGCTGTACGCGCCGTATGTTCGCGCGGAAATGCTGTCGTGGGATCCACTGAGCGTGGCAATGCCGGCACCGGGCCGGAAAGCTTCAAACTGGAGTCTGGAGGACTTTGAGTGGTTCCGAGTGCTAAGCCAGCACTTGTCACGCAAGGAACAGGCTGTCTCGACCGTCGATGGCCCCCTGTTGTACCAAGTCCGCGAGTTTGTCGTGGGCAGAACGAAGCAAGCAGTAGACAGCTACTTCGACCCGTGCTCTGGGCTGCAGACACAGAGCTTGGTCAGCATTCTGGAAGCTCTCGCTCGTGCTGGACTCGTCTCCGCACTGGGACCTGCACTCGAAGAGTTGGTGTCCCACGTGCTCGAAGCGTTTTCGTCGTCGGCCAAGCGCTTTGTGCTCGTGACGGTGGACGAATCGACCGCCTCCGCTCACAAGAGCATCCATCTGCTGGCCCACCACGAGCTCGAGCGGTTCAACGCGCTCCAGGACAACCTGCTCAACTTGTTCGTGGCGCTGCCGACGGACCAGGCGTCGCTTCAGGACGCCGCGTTCGCGTGTCTGATGCGCGTGCTGCACCTGGTGCTGTCGTTCTTGTCGCGTTGCCGCCAGTCGTGCAAGACGTTCCTGGTGCCGCTGGCGACGCAGGTGGTCGAGCAACTCGCTGGCTCGTCGTTCTTGCGGCAGACGCTGACATCAAGCAAGCGCGAGCGCGAGTGGGAGCACGCGATGGCGCTCTTCTTCCCGTTCCTGGCCGCGTCAACCGCTTCTACCTCTGAGAACGCTTAGTTTCACAGGATGGGTTTAATATAGAGCCATAGAGGTACTCCAAATTATTGAATACCACGGGATCTTTGATTTCCGATAAGGGTCCGACAGAGTTCCCGCCATAATTTACCAACCGGATTCGGACAATAAGAACGAGCGATGGAGCTACTCGAGGACGGCGCCGCCGCCGTCCACGGCGTCGTCAAGCGCGCGTACGCGCTGCGATCGCTGGGCGCTTCGGGTGCGCAGCCATCTGACCATGCGGACCTGACGGACCCGTTCAGCCCTGGCGCCGGCCCGTGCGGTCAGGAAGCGACGCAGCTCGTGACCGCCATCGTCGAGAACCATATCCTTTTGTGGCGTGCCCATAGAGTTATTTACTGTAGCACTCACTAGAGCTGTCGAGCGTGTCGGTTTTTCCTTGACTGCTGTGCTGCTTTTCGATCTGCACGCGAGTCCTTCCAGACGTGCATCGTCTTCTTCTACGACGCCTGGGCCACCAAGATGCAGTTCCTCATGCGCCACGTGCGTGATCTAGTAGCGTTACCAGCAATTATGGACGAAAGCGTTGAGAGGTCTAACGATGATGCTTCGCGTGCATGTTACCGCAGTACAAGCTCGACATCGGCGGTCCTGGTCTCGTGACGTTGCAGTGGGCGGCCGGAGAAGACACGGAGGAGCAGTGCACGTGCGTTGTGGTGGCAGAGCGCACACTGCTGAAGAAAACGCTGCAGCAGCACCCGCGGCTCTTCCGCTTCCCCCTCGGCGTGAGCATTGAGGTCGCGTACGAGGAGCCACAGCGGATGCCCGAGTCGGACCAGCTCTCGTACCTGCCGCCCAAGTCCATCCTGGCACGCGACATTCACGCCGGTACAGGTGAGCTACCGCAGTGTGCCTGTGCAGTCAAACCAACTGCTTGATGGTAACGTTATACGCTATCCATATAAGCAGCGTCGGCGCCGAGGCTCCCACCTGCGACAGAGGTATAGGCACCAGAATTTCGCTGCTTCTAGCTGTTCCTGACGACTTATTGTCGTGTGGATTATCGTTGACCGTAGCGCCGACGTGGCAAGCGGACGCTCCAGCAGGCGACAGGAACAGCGGCGCAGTATCGATACACCGCGCTGAGCGACTTGGTCAACGGCAACACCGACCTTTACGGCGTCGTGGTCAACGCGTCGCTCCCAAAGAGATCCGGCGGGAAGGATTTCTGCGTGAGTTGCTCTCGTTCGGACTGTTGCTGGTAGCAGCATGCTGAGGGCTCGTGTGTTGTTCCCAGATGAGCATCAACGTGGTCGACGAGACGTGTCCACACCGCTCCGACGCGATTCCGATCAACATTTTTTACCCTTCGATCGACAAAATGCCCAAGATCCTGGTAAGATCGCACGAGTCGGACCGTTTTCGACTGAGTCATGGCGACTGACTCTGATCTTGTGGTTTGCATGAAGTGCGCCGGCGACATCATCCGATTCCACAAGCTGAAGATCCAGCAATACCAAGCCAGGCTCCAGGGACTCTCAATGTACGTCACTTCGTCATGCGATGCTTGCTTTTAGTGTAGTAAATGGCACATCGTGTACTCTTGTTTTGATGGGATGGCAGGGCTCGGGCGACGCGGTACCTTGTGCTCCGAGAAGGCGGCAATGGCAAGCTCGACATCCAAACGTGCTCGGCTTCGTGGACGTTCGAACCTTCCGACGAGCAGCGTACCCGCGAACTAATGTAAGTCCTGTGTTTGTTGTGATCGCAACGAACATCAGCACCAGACTGAGTGTAATTCACGGCTACTTGGCATACCCAATCGCAGTAAATGGGCTCGAACGAACTTGGAACAGGACCGTTCGCTGCCGCCGGGCTGTCCACAGCCGCCACTGCCCCTTGCTGACCTGAAGCGAGCCGACAACTTCACGGATGTCGTGGTGCGCGTCGTCTCCATTGACAACGAGAGCGAGCCCGCGCGTCTTCTGCTTTGGGATGGATCTGGAGATGCCCATGCATCTGACCAACGACTGGTTGAGCCGACGCGAGACCGTGGGGTTACTCTCCCGGAGAAAGGAGTCGTGATTGAGCTCACGATGGACTCGTGCTGGTCGATCGTCCAAGAGATGGGGTTCATAGGGAACAAACTGCTTGGTGGACAGTGGTGCCGCTTCCGTAACGTGGCGGTAACGCCGTCGGACATGTTGTCTGGCCATGGTGGGGCCCGTCCGGAGGTGCTGCGGTTCCGCGAAGTGTCTTCGCTGATGCTGGTTCCCGATTACGTCCCTGAGGTCAAGGAACGCCTTCACATCTTCCAGGAGCCAGTCAACACAGCACCCCAGGCAGTGCGTGCGCACGAGAGCGCTGTGTCATCGACGACAAGCGTTCGTCTGATGGTTCCGGAGCACATTTTGAAGAATGTGCCGGTCTCGTCGCTTGCGGAAGTGGCTCGCGCGGCGCAAGTGCCCCGGAAATACCATTGCCTCGCGCGCTTCACCAAGATCTGGCCGTCGGACATCACAAAGATCGCCAAGACAAAGGCCGTCAACTCGACTGAGTTCGTGTACTCGTTCGCCGTGACGATCGAGGACGACACCGGGACGCTGGACGTGATTGTCTACGGCACCGACGCGGTTCGTAGACTTAGTTAACATGCGCTGGATGCCAAAATGCGCTCTTTGGTCTCACGTCTGTTTGTGTGCATGAACCGACAGGACCACTTTCTGCACGGCATCCCGGCCTGCGACTTGGCCAAGTCCACCAGCTCCAAGCGCGTGCTCGAGAAACGACTGGGCGCGCTGGTGAGCTCGCCTGGCCCACATCACTGCTGCATCAAGTCCTACAGTCCACCGCGGCAGGACTCGGCCACGAGCCGACAAGGAGGAGCGCGGGCGCCTGTGGTTCGCTATCGACTGTTCGACACGCTGCTGCAATGCTGACTCTACACTCCTGTCGACAGTCGACCGCCACGGGTGAGATGAAACGCTTCTCTCCGCTGTTTTGAGCTAAAATACGCAAAATGCAACCGTGCTTGTTCGCTCAGACGTGTGCCTCCGACGACCCCAAGCTCGAGATCGAAAAACTGTTCTGGCCGTTGCCCTTGGCCGACTCCAGCTCAAGCTCAGCGAGCTGGCCTTGCTGGTGGAGCTGGTATCATGACAACAAGCAGCACAAGTCAGCAACCCTCGAGCATCAGAGCTTGCCAGACATCCCGAACTCACCTTCTCAAGCCAGTAGAACTCGTTGTCTTGCGGCATGTGCCCGCCGCCGAACGCGCCGCCGCCGAGCGCGTTCTGGATGGCCTGCGACTGCATCAGCTGATGCGACATGGACATCATGTTGCTGCTGTACATCATCGTGTCGCCCATGCGCATCGACTTCTCCATCTCCTCCTCCTTCAGCTTGCCGAGCCGCTGCATGAGCGCCTCGCCCTCCTGCGCGCCGACCCACTTAGGGTGGTTCTGCTTGAAGTTGATGAACGAGCTCTCCATCTTGGGGTCGTTCCCGTACTCCTTAAAGTCAAACTCCGCGAAGCGGCAGACCGCACCCGTGCTCGGGTGCACCAGCGAGTGCGAGCGCAGGAAGAGCAGGATCTCGCGCGACAGCCGAGGGAGCGAGACGCACAGGATGTACGGCGCCATGATCACCGACAAGCACTCCTGCGCGAACAGCACGGCCTTGTACGGGAATAGCGTCGTGAACGAGTCGCGAACGTCAAACGAGTGGCACTGGCCGCGCCACTCCTTTGGGAAGTAGTGCGTCTCGGCCGACAGCTGCACCATGGCCTCTTCGCAGTCGCCGTGGATCAAGAACGGGGATGCCGACGTCGTGAACGACCGCGAGAGCGCGAACACACCCGTCGCGATCGTGAAGTACCAGAGGAGCTGGTGGTCAAACAGCGTCGTCTCGAGCAGCAGCGACTCCTCCACCAGACTGACGGCAATCAGCACAGCCATGAGCGCGCTGGCGCAGAACGACACGCCGCCCGCAATGATCGCAAACGGGCCGGCCGGGAACATGGACAAGTAGCGGTCCGCGAGCGAGTACGACCGCGCCATGCGCGCGTCGAGCACGTGCGGGAGCTCATTGTACTCGCGGAACTTCCAGAGCGCGTACGAGCTCCAGCGACGCGTGCCGAAATAGTAGATGCGGTTCATCTGCCACTCCTGGGCCGAGAGGAAGAAGAAGTGCGAGACGCGGTAGAGCAGGATGAAGGGCGTGAGCACAAAGTTGATGACGCCGGCGATCACAAAGCGCTTCTGCAGCATCTCGACGTTGTGCACGACCGACGGCGCAAGGTTGTTGTCGGCGTCGAACATCTGGTCCACGAGACAAATGTTCAGGTTGCACTCCATGTTGCGCGAGCTCATAATGTGCGCCGTCGACAGGAACTGCAGCGACGTCGGCAGCAGGTTGGAGCCCTGGAACAGCGCGTGGTTCATGCACGCGATCAGGTAGTTCTCGCGGCGCATGATGCGGCGCGCAAAGTCGTGCGGCGTCGACAGCAGCGCCGGGTCGACCTGCAGCTTGTACGACGAGAGCTGCCGCAGGTTCTTAGGCACGTTGGCGCCGTTCACCAGGTCCAGCACGCGCGTCACGACCTCGTCCCATGACACCGTCTGCACCTGCCGCTCGTCAATATGCAGCCTGTCGCGGTAGAAGCTCTCCATGTCGCGGGTGTCGCGCAGCGTGCCGACGAGTTGGAAGGCGCGAGAGACCCAGTAGACCATGAACATGAGGAAGTAGAAGCCGCTGAGGAGGCTGAGGAAGCCGTTGCTGTCGGCGCGGCACGACACGAACTGCTCCATCCGCACCGAGCAGCCGTCCTCGTCCGGGTGGTGGTGGCAGTGCAGGATCTTGTCCCACTGCACGCAGCCGAGCGCGAAGCTCGAGAGCGACACGCTGAACAGGCCCTGCAACAAGCTGACGAGCTCCACGACCACAATGCACCAGAAGCCCTTGTGGTAATAGTAGTTGTACAGGTTGATGAGGAACGCGTCCAGGCTCGCCACGCGGCCCTGCGCATCCGGCACGTGCGAGACGCGGCCCGCGGGCGGCGCGTCACCGCTGTCCCCGTCTCGGCGCCGGCCGCCGGGAAGAGACGCCCTCGCAGAGTCCACCACGTCGTGAAATAGCGTCGAGATCGCCGGCAGGTGGATGTGCGCGCGAAGCGAGGGCAGCGGGCCGCCCGCGGACGGCGAGAACCGCTCCTGGCCGCCGCCCAGCACGCCCCCGGCGCTCCCGAACGGCGGCGCCGGGCTGTCCTTGAGCTCGTTCCACAGCAGCTCTTCCTCCTCGTCCTCCCCGCGCGCCACGCCGCGACCCGCGCCCAGCAACGACTCCTCCATGGTGGACTACCTTCGTTCGTGGGTGCAGCGCCAGGGACCAGCGAACTCCGGCGAAGACAAGGCGGCGGATCGGCGGCTGCTGATCTCGGCGACGTTCTCGCGGTTCTTTCCGTGCTTTTCTTTCTTCTTCTGTGAAGGCACACGTTTCGTACTTTAACGGGAGTATAGATAATTGTATATTTGGATACCCTGTGGATTACGGTAGATCTGTATCATTCACTACAGTATTCAAGGTCCTCCAAAGATGTTGCAGTACCGTATCCTGCTAATATTATCGTACAAAGTCGGTGACGCGGATACATCCTCTTAAGTACGACTGCGTGACGCACGCGCATCAGGAGTGTTGCGCTGCTCGCGATCACCGCGGTTTACTATGGGGCGTTGCGCAACCGAGCAATCACCCACCCACCACTGCAGCCGCCGGCCAAGCAATCGGGCGTCGACGGCGTCTGTGGCGTCCAACAGAGCCATTCCCACCGCGCTATCCAACCACAGGACAACCCGCCCAGCAACGCAGAGACGCGAGCATGGAGGCCGCAGTGTCCGCGGCACAGCGACTGGCGCGCCGCGTCAAGTTCTACGTGCTCATCAACGCCTTCATCTCGGGCATCGCGTGCGCTTGCTACGTGATTGTGGGTGCGGTCGACGATGCGCAGTGGCGCTGGGCGGCCGTGTACATGACAGGCCTGCTGCGCATCCTGGCGATGATCAAGTGGTTCGAGTGGATCCAGACGCGCAAGGAGCGCATTCTCGGCGAGAAGCGGGCGACGCTGACGACGGCGCAGCGCCGCACCATCTACCGGCGCGTCCTCTGGCTCGTGGTGCCCACCGAGTGCGTCTCCTTCTGGTTCGCCGAGTGGTTTGAAGGGCATGCTCTTCCGGCGCTGCTGCTGTCGAGTGACGCGCCGCTAGCGACGTCGTTCCTGTCCGAGTTCGCGCTCTTCATCCCCAAGTCGCTGTGCTTCGAGCTCGTGTTCGACCTGTTCCACTTCGCCGCGCACTGGTACTGCCACGCCAACACGTGGCTGTACCAGCACGTGCACAAGCGCCACCACCTCCACCTGCACCCGTGCGCGCTGTCCACGTACGAGCAAGACGCGTTCGACCTGTGCCTCACCAACGTCACGCCGTTCTGCCTGGCCACGCTCTTGAGCCCGCCGCTGTCGGCGCTGCAGCTCCAGCTGCTGTTCGCGTACAAGACGTACGTCGAGGTCGCCGGCCACTCGGGGCTCGAGATCAAGGGCTTCTCCTTCCCGCAGATGCCGCTCGTGAACGCGGCCACGTCCATCTGCCTCCGCGTGCACGACCATGACCTGCACCACACGCACCCGCGCTGGAACTTCGCCAAGCGCTTCTCACTCTGGGACCGAGTGTTCAGGACGTTCCGCCCGGGGCGTCCTCTGGCCGCATAACCCCCTAAATATAGATGTAGTTGCTGTTTGTTGTCATGCGGTTTGGGTGCGGACGTGGAGGACGACAAGTAATTAATCATAAGGCCGCAAGGGCGAGCTGCGAGTGTCTATAGCATCATGCATCCTGCCCGGTTGACTCCAGCTCCAGCGTCCAAGATTCACTGCACGCTGGCTGATCCCCGACTACGTTGACGGCGAGTACCTCGGCGCTCGCGCCTCCGCTTTGAGCGAGTAAATAGGCAAGTGGAAGGGCGAGAAAGCGGCGGCGCCATCCGCCGCCAAGCGGGACGTGCCGGCTCAGCTCGAGCCGCTGGACCATAAGCCGACGCCGAAGGAGGACTTCGACCTGGTGCAGCTCAGCAAGGTGGGTTGTTGAACGCACATTTCGGGCCGCACAGACAACTGGATGGGGCTGATCAATCGCGTGATGGCCAACAGAAGCCGAGCCAGAGCGGGAAGCACGCCAAGCCAACGCGACCACTGGTACTCGAGAGCCTGGTCGACGCTCCACAGGTGTGACCACCATGGTAGTAAGGTGGAATGGCGGCTGTCCCAGACTGTTGAACGGGTGGATTGTTGTTCATGCTGCTGCAGTGCAGCATCACCTCGTGACGGAGAGCTAGCGACCGTTGCCTACAGACGAGTGATACGTTCGATGTCCAGTCCGTGGTCCCCGTACAATTCCTTTGATTGTCTGCTGTACATACACTTGTTGGTCCGTGCGTTTGCTGCTAGTGCACCGAATCAACTGCACGACTCTGCTTCAGGTTCCATATTCGCGCCAATACTGAAGGGCCATTGGACGTGTTGGCGTCATTATTGCTGTACCAGGCCATCGTCCCACTTCGATCGTTGTTCCTGCAGTAGTCACTGACCAATTTGAAGGGCGGACCTCGGATCGTGCCTGTCGCAAGTCAACCGGATTTCTTCGTCCGTCTTTGGTGTTCCAGCCCAACTGCCAGGTCGGTTCCCATCGCCGAGTGCTTGCGAGGTGGCAGTCCATTTCCAGACCTTCCAGGCGATCGAGAGAGACCACGATGGGCAGTCCACCGAATGCGAAAACGATGCGCGGGCCCAAGCTGTTCGTGTTCATCAACCTCATTGTCGTCGGCGTCGCGACGCTCCTCTACGCCGCGGACGCAGCGCTTCGAGCGTGCGCGCTGTCGATCCTCCAAGACGGGGCCATGAGAAAGCTGCCGGTGTTCTACGTGCTCGCCCTCGCGCGCATCGCGGTGATGGTGAAGCTGTTCGAGTGGATTGAGACCAAGCGGCCCAAGATCTACGGCGACAAGCGTCGCTCGCTCTCGGACAGCCAACGGCGCGCCATCTACGGCCAGATCCTCACCTACGTCGCGACCACCGACTCGATCCAGTTCTGGTACGCCGAGCAGCATGCGCTGCCCGAGCAAGAGAGCTGGGCTGATGCGGTGCTCGAAGCCCTGGCGTTCGTGCCCAAGTCGCTGTGCTTCGAGCTGATCTTCGACCTCTTCCACTACGCCACGCACTGGTACTGCCACCGCAACGCGTGGCTGTACCGGAACGTGCACAAGCGGCACCACCTCCACTTGCACCCGTGCGCGCTGTCGACCTTTGAACAGGACGGACTGGACGTGTGTCTGACCAACTTCCTCCCGATGTGCGTGACGATCGCCATCGGCCCGCGCTTCACACTCTTCCAGCTGCATCTCCAGTTCGTCTACAAGACGTACGTCGAAGTGGCCGGCCACTGCGGGCTGGACGTCCAAGGCTCGTCCTTCCCGCAGGCGCCCATGCTGCACGAGGCCTCGGGGGTCTGTCTGGAGGTGCACGACCACGACCTGCACCACACACACCCGCACTGGAACTTCGCTAAGCGCTTCTCCGTCTGGGACAAGCTGTTCGGCACGTTCCGCTCGGGTCGCGTCGTGGCGCGGAAGACGATGCGCGCCAGGCAGCGAACATAGCGACAAGTAGACGTGGAGGACTGCCTGTCGGCTGAAGACGGGCGACTGGTCTACTGTTTCAGAAGTCGTCGATTCAGAGTAACAAGAATTCCACCGGTGGATTGCTGTTTCAGAACCATGAATTCACGTTAGTTTTGGCGCTGGCGCTTGGAGCTGTGCCCTTGCTGGTCGCCGCCGTCGTCTTGGTCGCTGTCGAAGTCGTTCACGTCGTCCTCACTTGACGAGTCCCCGTCGCTGAACGAGTCCTCGTCGGACGCGCTCGAGGCCTTGCGTTTGCCCTCCTTTGGCGCATCGTCGCGGGCATCAGATGCGGTCGCTGACTTGACACGCGCGGGCTGTTGAACGGGCGCGACTGCAGCCGTCGACTGTGATTTCTCCGCTGCGATCTCACTGATTCGCGACTCAGACGGGCACGCATGCTGCACTGTCATCTCGGCAGCTTTCCGATTGAACAGCTCGCGGTTGTGCTTGAAAATGTCGGCCTATAAGGATGAAGAAAGTTAGACCAGACCAACCACAAGCATGGTATGGTGGACTTAGAGAGAAGCACGTACAATCTCGGGCATGAGCCCGTCGTCGGCGTTCGGCTCGGCCATCAGCAGCCGGATGGTCGTCAGCAGCGTGCTAATGTTCACCGACGGAAGCCAGGAGCCCTATCTCAAGAAGACGACGTTGACATGGTCAGTCTATATCCTCCAAGCGTCACTAGCAGCCACACTACGCGCCTCTCACCTTTGGCTGCATCTTGAGCGTGTCGAGGCAGATGCGGCCGGCGTCGTCAATGTTCGGGTGATAGATGGGCGTCGTGAAGCGCACCTTTGGCGGCTCGAACGGGTAGCTGCGTTCGCACTAGCGATTAGACCGAGCGAATAATTATATGTTGCCGGTTTCCCACGCGTATTTCCAAGCCGTACCGCTCCGGGATCTCGATCTCCAGGCGGAACACGCCCTTCTCGTACGGCGACCCATCCGGGCCCATGATCTCTGCACACAGCACGACCATCGTTAGGCCTGACGCGCCGATATTTCATTAGCCGTCGCTACAGAGACGAGAAAACGCGACGTACGCGCCTCCAGCTCGTCGATTTTGCCGTCTTTCGGCCACGCGCTCACTCCTGACAGGGGAAAACGACGTCAATACTCCACCGATTTAAACCGCAGCGACGCGAAAACGTAGCACCAGCGAGCGCACACGCGTGCTGTCTATGTCATGCATGGAGAGGGCGCGTACCGTACGGAGGGTCCGTCTCCAGCATCGCGATCTCCTTGCGCATCCGCCCGCGCATCGCCGCCATTTTCGCGCTCCGAGTTTAGGTTGTGCAGTGTTAGTTTTCCGTCCGTACAGTATCGACCCGGTATAGAAATAGAAACGTAACCTTTCCCGCATAGAGTCCTATAGGTTCTAACCAGTTCGTGTGGTACACACTGCTCATCGTTTCTATTTCTAACTGATAACTCGAAAAGGTATCCAAAAGCCACCGGACCACCAGGATCGCTTCAACCAAGTCACGCGTGTTCTAGCAACTGCATGGACACGGTCGAGGTGCTCCGGTTCCTTGGCCAGGGCGGCTGCGCTAGGTTAGTGTGCGGGCATATCGGGCGCGATGCTATTAGATGAGTCTCTGATACTGTGGCGCTGATGCCTGTGTTGCAACGCGCTTTGTTGTCGCATGCCAGCGTCTTCCTCTGCCGGCGCAAGAGCTCCGATGCGCTGCTCGGTATGACCTTCTCATCGCTCTCCACTCCCATCAACAGTCGTATTGACACGAGCTATCAACGCCCAGCGCTCAAGCAGATTCCTCGAGACAAGCTCGTGACGGCGCAGCAGCAGGAGCGACTGGAGGCGGAGAAGCGGATCCTGTTGCGCTCGCCGGCGGGGCCGTTCCTCTGTCGCGGAGTCGGCGCGTGGGAGGACGAGCGCAAAGTGTCCCTCCTGCTAGAGCACATTGACGGACGACCGCTCTACCAGTGCATATGGGGCTATCGCGACGCTGGAAGGTTCCCGGAGCACGTAGCCAAGTTCTTTGCCGCGCAGATCGTGCTGGCGGTGCAGGAACTCCATGGAAACGGCTACGTCCACCGCGACCTCAAGAGCGGCAACATCCTCGTGAATCGGGCCGGGAAAGCCACCGTGATCGACTTCGGGCTGTCGAAGCGCCTTGCGAGAGACGAGGGGGATGACTCACTCATAAGAGCAAACTCTCTGTGCGGCACGCCCTACATCCTAGCGCCGGAAGTGTTCCAGCGGCGCGGCTACGGATACGCCGTCGACTGGTGGTACGCTTCATTCATTTCTGCTTCACTCTGTGATTTACGTGGCCTTCACGAGACGCCAACGATGATCGTAGGGGTCTTGGCGTGGTCATCTACGAAATGGTGCGCGGGCGGCCTCCGTGGGAGTACCAGTGCCCTCCCGGGAGCTCTCAAGACGAGTATTACAAGCAGATAGCAGAGTTTGCGACCAGCTGCCTGAACGAAGGCGGCTCTAGCGCAGTATTCGACTGCAGTCATGAACTCTGCTCGTTGATACGGTGCGTCACATGATGAGCAGACCGAGCTATCGGTATGGCATTGATATCGCCCGAACCACAACTCACTGAGCGAACTGACGCAAACACAGCCAACTACTCTGCGGGGACCCGGAATCTCGGCTTGGCGCGGAAGGAGCTGCCCAGGTGCGATACGCATGGCTTCTTTATACCTTTGAGCTGAGTTAAAGGATGTTGATTATGCCAAACTTGCTGTGTTTGCAGGTGATGGCACACCCGTGGTTCGACAGCATCGACTGGGACGCTCTCCGCGAGGCCGGCACTCGCCCAGAGCAGTTGGAGAGCCCGTACGACTTTGATTCTGACTTCAATGCAGCAAGTGGACACTCAGGCGGCGCGTTGGCGGTGGTGGAGGCACTATCCAGCGCAGAAAGCATCGATCCCGAGGACAATGCAAAGTACTTTGCGGACTTTTAGCGTAAGGACCGCCAACGAGAGCTGCCGTGTGCTCTGGAGTGTGTTTGACACTGGAGCACATAATGAATGCAGAAATGCATTGCTGACTGATCGAATGAAGCTCACTGAGCTACACCAAGCGCCCAAACTCCTATGTAATCGGCGTCACGAAGTCTTGCTCGGACTTCTGAGCGCGCTCGGACTTTAGGTTCGCCGCCTGCACCGCATCGTTCGACGCTGCGACGTGCTGCTCAATGAACTGGGGCATGTCGGGGTGGAACTCGTATCGGCCCCCGTAAAAGTCGACGTAGTTGACGCCATCGAACATGTAGCCGTCGGGGAGCGGGTCCATCGCCTGCCACACAGCATTAAGTTAGCCAAACGAGCGCGATGTCGGCGGGTGTCGCCATTGTAAAGGTACGTACATGCTCCTTTTGCAGCTCGCGCTTCTCCTCCATCGTGACGGACAATTTGGTGCGCATTTGCTGCTTCACGGGGTTGGCGAGGGCGTAGCAGTTGAGCAGCAGCTGATGTAGCTTGGTTGTGTTGATCTCAACGCCGGTGGCACTCAGTTCCAGGTCCGGCAACGTATCAGAGCCCACCGAAGACTCCCGAAGACGAGCATGGCTTCCTGAGCACACGTACTCGAACACTGTCGCGGGGTCATCTTCAAACATCACTCGGCCCTCGACGCACCACGCGGATGGACAGTTCTTTACCGCAAAGAGCTCGTGCTTGGCGTTGGATGCATCCGTCAAATCAGCTCCGAGTTGAACCTTCTCCGCAACAATGGACCGCGCAAGCCGGATCCCCGTGGGCGTCTTCGTTTCGGCGCTTAGAGGGTGAACGCTCTCCAGTGCCTTGCCCAACGTGGCGAACGGCGTTAGGACTCGCACGACCATATCGACGAACTTGGACCGCTGCATCCCAGGAACGAGTCGGAAGCGATGCGACTCTGGACATTCGTGCGGGTCGAGCTCGGAGACGTATTTGGTCCAGGCCGGATGCTTACCATCGTCTTTTTCCCACGTAGGATAGTGCGCCTCTCGGTGCCGCTTGTAGTAAACATTCTCGAAGCGATCCACGGCCAGTAGAGGCGTCACAGGACTCTCAAAGACGTGATAGGACAGCACCTGGATGTCCGCGAACGGGTTGCACTGGTCGATGTGGTAGCGTAGGCGCTGA
Organism: Phytopythium boreale; assembly: GCA_023338115.1. Lineage (NCBI taxonomy): Eukaryota > Oomycota > Peronosporomycetes > Pythiales > Pythiaceae > Phytopythium > Phytopythium boreale. The sequence goes on from JAADYG010000259.1 coordinate 31,139, forward strand.
AGTTGGGCGGAGGAAACCTCGGCCGTGTTGGTCAGTAGGATATGCGTCGCGAATCCGGCCGCCATTTGGTCAAACAGCTTTGGGAACGGCATCTGAGCTTGCTTCGCGTCGGGGATGTACACGCTCGTCGCACTCACGCACGCAATGATAGCGCTCAGCTTGACTGCGATGGACGAACTCGCCGCAGCTTTACGGACAGCACAGGCGACTGTGATCGGGTCGATATAGCCATTGACCGCGAGCATGATGCGTGAAGGCAGGGTGAGGTGCTCGTGGCCCTCAGCAATCCGACTCAAGACGCGACTGAGCGCCGATACCGTCTCAGCGTACAGCCGCGCTTCGAATTGTGCAGATTGGTTGGTCGCTGACTTGCGTAGATCAATGTGCACGCGGCTCCAGTCGAAGCTCGCGGAGGCGATATCGCAGATGGAGCGCGACATCCCGTCCACGTCGCTGCCTGGCACGCCCACCATCACCGTCACGGGGATGCAAAGCCTCGTCGTCTCCGTTGCGCTTGGCTTTGGTAGCGTGACGTTCATGCTCAGGTCTTTCGGGATGTAGTCCGATGGGAAGAGCTGCTCCACGGTCGCGGCGTCGCCGCCGATATGGCGCTGCTTGGTCACTAAGCGGGCGCAGGTGTCCTTCGTCACCTCGGGCAGCTCGTACTTCTTAAGCTCGCCGTCGCGAGGAGTTTCCCCCTCGAACTGCTGAGCAACGAGGTCGTGCGGGCGGTAGAACGGGATGTTGAGCCTTGACGCCGTAGTTTTCCAGGTTGAAAGCGAATGGAGGATCTCTGCCTGGAATCGAGAGCCCGAGAGCATTGGGATGCGTATGCAGGACGACTCGATCGGGAACAGAAGCATCTCCGAGAGCTAGGCACCACATATCACCACACACAGGACCGTTAGTCGATGGTAAACGAGAATCTACTACTGTGCGCGCTTTCAATACGCACAGGCGTGGAGTGGCTGTGCGCGCCTGGCTTGAGGTACAGCGTCAGCAGCACGAGCTCTTCGTGCTCGAACGGAACGAGGTGGAAACTCTCGACATGTCTGGCGAACGACACGAGCAGAGGGTTGAAGTGGGGACACTTGAACAGGAATCCGCCCGTGAACGTGCGCATCGTGCCGCGAACCACGGGCATTTCCTCAGCATCCAGCAACAGCATCGCGCTGCTCAGCTCGTCCAGTCCTGGCGCGGAAGCTGGCGCCGCTCCCATCGGCCGAACTCCCTGGCCCGCTTGATCGGCAGAAGTGTCCATGTCAAGCGGGTGGATCACCTTCCCAAGCTGAACGCCAGGCGCCTGGAGCATAAACTCGGACTGGAGAGCAGTGTTCAGCGCTTCTTTGGCGGCCGACTCGCCACCTGGCTGAGTCCACGAGCGGAAGTACGGGAAGGCCTTGGTGACGCAAAGACCATCGCCTGTGGCCGTCTCATGCTCGTCCAGCGGGCGCGAGCGGATTAGGAGGGAGTCCCCAACGACCAGAGCACCCATCGACGCATTGCCTGCCGCACTGGTGCTGGGGATGATGGCAAGCTTGAGTGCATAGTACACGAGGTGCCAGCCTACAGTAGCAACACGGTGGCGCGAGCGTAGACATACACGTTAGTGCGCTGCAGCGGTGAACAAGCGAGAAACAAACTTCCAGCTACGGAGAATTAACGTACCGTCCGCGAGGACGGGCGGGAGCGGCGTCGCACGGCCACACGCGTCCACAACTTCGATCGTGACGCGTAGTTGATTCTCTATCGACTGTGCGAGCTCGACGAGGTGAGGCTGAATGGTCAAATCTTTGGAGCGCGCCAGGGTCTTGAGCATCGCTCCGAGCACTGCTGCCTTCGAAGAATGCGCTAGTTCCTCGACCGCCTTCGTGCTAAGCGAGTGGCTGAGCTGCTTTGAAAGCATAGCCATGCTTGCTTTGAAGACGCGCAGGAGAGCTGAGTACAGCGCGATGAGCAACCGCGTGTCTTTCGCGCTCGCTATCTCCATATCCGTCGCGTGGGTGGACGCCTGCTGCTCCTGATGCTGTTGCACCAGTGCGTCAGAGTCGATGATGCGCTTGCAGACGTTCCCTGTTGCGAGGAAGTACGTTCGAGCGACTCGGACGCCACAGAACGGGTCCTCAGCCTGCACGAGCATGTGAGTCGCGGGTTGGTCGGGTGTTGGTCCCGAGGCCGCGACAAAGGCCGAAGAGGACGACTTTAGAGTCAACGAATCCGACCTGGTGCCGTAGAGAACCTTAGATCCGCGGGTAGGAGCGACGAACAGCCCGCGCGCGGGGTACTGCGTCGTGCCAAACTCGTAAAAGCTCAGCAGATCGTCGGCCATCTCGCTCTCGGACCACTTGCCGCGCACCTCGGGCGACTCGGCGTGGTCCAGCTTCCTCAAGAACTCGTCGAAGTGGTGCGAAAGCAGCGGCTCGCTCTCCATCACCACTCGCCGACTGGTGTACGCGTCCAGTTGCGCCATGATCGCCGTCAGCTCCGCCGAGACGTTCACCACGCTGTGGTTCATCGTGAAGAACCCGCGGCCGCGCGACCCGTCCTCTTCAAGTCCGTAGGACTGCACCAGCGGCCACTTCTCCGGGATCATGACGTCTTTCAAATTGTCTCCGTGCTTGTCCGTCCCGAAGGGTACGCCGATGCGCGGGATGTTGGCAACCATGCGCTTAAACGCGACGATCTTGCGCGCCTCTTGCTCGTCAGGGTCCATGCCGTCGTGGATCACAAACTCGGACACGTTCCTCCATTTGGAGATCGCAGGCAGGATCGAGACGGCTGCGTCGCTCTCGGACGAGTAAAAGATGGAGACGGCGCGGCGGCGGATCAGCAGCACCACGTCCTCGAGCCGCTCGCGTTCCTGTGAGATCACCTGCTCTCCGAGCAGTTCCTGGCCCGAGCCACCGAGGAAGAAGTACTTGATCATAGCCTGACAGATCTGCGAATGGTAGCTATCGACGCCTCCGACGATCAGAATCGCGTCGACCGAGCTGTCGTCCTGCCCGTCGGCGCTGGAGCACAGCGCCTGGAGCCGCTGGACGCGCTCGACCGAGTCGGCGCCCTTGAACTCGACCGCTTTCCACGACATGATGGCGATAACCACGATGATTCTGATGCCAAGGAGAGGTCACAGTGACGGAGATATCGTCGTGAGAAGGTCGCGATCCGAGCTGAAGGAGACGCCGCGCGTGAAAGGACGCCGCGGCTCCTCGCACACCAAACCAACCTGAATAGTGCACGGTCGCGTCCGAGCTGAGAACTTCAACATTGCCGCGTCCCACGTGATTATGGTCGAGTATCCGAAAAGGATCAGCAGCTTTAAAGCAGACGAGAACACGCCAGTGACCACACATGGTCCTTTCGATTGCTCTCCGCCAGCATTCAGGACCGTTGTGAATCGCCTCCGAGTTCTGTCGCATCAGAACCGATGATTAGATGACCGACCCATGGAGTGCCAGGCACTCTGCATGTCTTTGCTCTTTGTCTATAATTGCCAATGCCTCCGAAGCTCCTCATGATGAGTGAGTGGGTCGCTTTCCTAGCTGGATTCACGGCGCAACGCCCGTAATTTTAGGCGGGAGCACGCGCCCAGCTGCGTCCGCCCATGTCTGGCCGTGTTCCAAGGCCTTTCATGATCGCTCTGGCATGACCATTGTGCTTCTCACGCCAGCGAAGCGTCTCCGATTCGCCTTCGCAGCTCCTAGTTGCCAGCAAGATCAGCCCAAGCAGCCCTATCGAACTAATACGCTCGATTCATCAAGATGAAGTCGGGGTTGGCTCGGTTTCAGTGGTCACATGCGAGTGTTGGGCCAATCGACGCTGCCAAAGTGGTCGAAGCGGTCGCTGCGTCTGACGACACGGTGTCCATCGCGCTTGAAGACGACCGCTTGCTCGACGAAGACGGCAGGGCGGCGTCCGACAAGCTGCCGTTGCTGGACAAGTGCGACAGCTCTGACCGAGCCGCAGTCAGCGGCGAGACGCCGGTTGGCGACGCCTCTGGCTGGCGAGCGTGGAACACGGCGCGGGTGAAGGCCCTGAGCTTCATAGTCTTCTCGTCGCTCAACTTCAGCATCGCCTCGGCCTGCGTCAAGTACGAGAGCAGCTTCTTCGGCTCGCAGGAGGCCGTATTCTGGCGGTCGTCCATCGGACTGCTGCTCAACTACGTAAGTGGCCTGTATGCGGTATTCTGTGTGCATCGCGTTTTAGTTGCTAACTGTCAGGGGCTGTTTATATCGCTGCGGTGCCTACGTGCAGCTCTGGCTGCGTCGGAAAGGAGTAAGCCTGGTGATCAATCCGAAACGTCGGTGGATGCTGCTGTTCCGCATCTTGGTCGGCACCTTTGGAATGAGCATCCAGTTCTACGCCATGTCCAACATGGTCCTCACGGACGCCACCGTCATCATGTTCACGAGTCCGATCGTGACCTTCCTACTCGTTAGCCGCGTGGTTATCCCTTACTGCCAGCCACCCTTCAATAACACCGCACTGTTGGGCGTGAACAACAGGGAGCGCTGCTGTTGAAGGAGCAGATCGAGCGCATCGACTTCGTCTGTGCGTTGCTGTCGTACGTTGGCGTAGTGTTCGTCGCTCGTCCGGCGTTCCTGTTCCCGAGTGACCAGAAGTCGGTCAAGGACACGCATCCGCTCGCTGTGGTGTCAGCGTTAGGCGGCGCCTTGACGCAGGCGATCGTGTACATATGTATGCGCAAGCTGAACGACCTCAACCCGCTGGCTATGACGCACTACTTCATGATGGTCGCCATAACTTTCTCGGCAAGCATGATGCTGGTCGCTGGAGAGGTAAGGCCGCGTGTGAATGGACTTGGAGCACGTAGCGGTTGCGTCCCAGAGACTGACACGAGACTGTGCACTACCATACACCACATCAACAGCGCTTCATCTTCCCGACCGACGGCTGGGCCATCTTCGCGCTCGTCGCGACCGCCTTCTTCTCGTCGGTCGGCCAGATCTTCATCACGCTCGGCTTCCAGTAGGAGAAGGCGGGCATCGCATCCGTCATGCGCTACTTCGACGTCGTCTTCGTGCTCATCCTGGACGTGGCGGTGCTGCGCGAGGCGGTGAGCGTGTACAGCATCATCGGCGGTACCATCATCCTCGCGGGCGCCGTGGTAATCGTGATGCGGAGGGCGCAGGCCAAGTAGCGGCGGGGTGTTAAACTGTATCACCGCACATGCCAGAGATGGGATCGATCATCATAAGCGCATCGTTGACCGCTGTATACATCTACTAAGCGTACAGTACTCGCACTGGCTGAACGCGTCGACGTGGTGGGTTCGAGAAGGACAGTTCGACCTACAGCGGCTCCCATCCTGTCGCCACCTCGAGGGTGTAGCATCGGATCCCGTCCAGTGCGGCGGTGGCTGACGGGAAGTCCGGCCCCAAACCGGCGCCGCGGCGCCACCTTCCACCGTTGCGACTGAGCCTATACAGTATTGACACGACGAAGCGTGCGACCGTCGCTAGAAATCCGCCACGACTGTCATCTCGGGCTCAGCAGCGGCGCATCCGCCTCCGGACACTGGGGATATGAAAGACGAACGGGATTCCAGGGAACAACCGCTGGCGTAGGGATCATTCGTGGGAGGCGAGGGTGGAGGCCGGAGTGAGATTCAACTATGTATAGTAGTTATTACCGTTCGGTAAGTATATAAACGTGTCCGAATGGCGCGTCGACTGTCGCCACGATCCTTTCGCACCCTCACCGCGCTCGCCACCGATCTTGTCGCGAGCCGAGGCGGCACGCTGCGCGTCGCGTCTGCTGAATACGAGAGCGGCATCCTCCGTCTTGCCGCGCTCTTTGTGTACAGCACATACACTGTATTGGCGTTGAGCACGCCCCAGCTCGACGCTCCGGCGAGCTGCAGTATCTTTGGCAGCGGGGCGTTGCGCGGGCTCCATCAGTAAGAATAGCGAGCGTGGCCAGTTGAGCAGCAAAGCGTTACACCGACCACGTTATGAAACGCTTGACAAGGGAAAATGGGGGCACCATGGCGTGCCTTCTTGAATGGTGGTCGATCCCCTCACAGCGTGCCGTCTGCCGCCTTTGGCTCACTTCGAGAGCAGTGTGAACAGGACGCCGCGCCGTTGAGCTCCTTCGCCGTGCACGGACGGACGGAGAAGAAGCGAGACGAGCCGCCCGCGATCCTGGGAACCGATGCCTGCTTCTCCTCCTCCTCCTCCTCCTGCTGCTGCTGCTGCTAGTTCTGCTCGTTCTCCGTCCGGGCGTGCACTTCAACGTCACTCTCCACCTTGAGAACCACGTCCAACGCAGCGTCGTCTTCAGTGCGCCGCTATGAACGTGCAAAGATGCATCAATCCAACTCGGTGCTCTCTCTGGGCCTGCTATCGTTCCGAGGGACGCGCATTGTCGCTCGCCTCGCCGGATTGTCGGCCGCGGACTCTTCACTCGCACCGCCCGAGCATTCCACCTGAGCCCCAATATCGAATCGCAACGAGTACAAGTACGTACAGGTGTAAGGCATCACCACCTCGCGTCCTGCCGCGCATCCCGACCGACAAAGCGCGCCCGTCCGTCGATGAGTTCTCGCCACCGAACTTGCATGTTGGGAGCTCGCAACATGTATCGTCCCGTACAGTAGAAGAGAGAGAGAGAGAAAGGCGGGCGAGTACACCAATAGAAGAACCCCGAACGTAAATTTAGAAGCCGCGCAGAAAGCGCACGCGGCGCATCCAAAATTACGCGCCGCGATCCCCCCGCCTTGGCTATTCAAGGCGCTTCGCCGGCGCTGTTATAATAGTGGGAGGAGCGTCGAGCCCTCCGCGCGCGCGTCCGCCCACGACAGTTCTCTCCCGGCCCCGGCGTGCGCCGGCCACAACGCCCGCACATCCCAACCTCCCAACGCAAAGCAAAGCCGCCGCCGGTGCCGCATCAGATCCTCCAGACGCGCTTTTTCCGTCCGAGGAGGTGGTCAATCCAGAAGTCCAGCGGGCCAAAAGTCCAGAAGTCGAGGAGGCCAGAACCCAGGTGCACCTCAGCAAAACCTTCCTCGCTTCCTTCAAGTCGCGGGCGGCATAGTGAAACGCCGATAGAAAGCGGCGACGAACGCGAGCAGAAGCCAGGGGAACGCGGGAGCAACCGGCCGACCGACATACACCGCTGCAGATCGTGGAGGGGCGTCTTCCTCCTCCCCCCTCTGACGGCGTTTGCGCCCTCCATCTCCTTCCAGTACAGTACGCGCGCTGCTGTCGGTCCGTCGATCGATCGATCGGCTCGGCGCGACTTCGCCAAAAGAAGCGCAGGGGACGGCCGCTCATTCGCGCGCTGGTTGCGCTGGACGAGCGACGGGCGACGGACTGGCCACCGGACGAGCGACGGGCGACGGACTGGCCACCGGACGATCGACGGCTACGAACGCGCGCGGCGTTACTGCCCCGGAGGGTTCCTTCCATCCCGCGTGACGACCTGACACGCCGGCGCTTCGATCCACGGCCGTAGGTGTGTGGGCGACCGACCGACCGACGTGTTGTCTTCATTGACGGACGCGCCCGTTCTGCCCAACCGACGTAGACGCCGGGGTTGATTGACAGGCGGCAACGACGGACAGGATGGAGCTGCTGACGGTGAGCGGGTACAGCGAGGCGACGCTGGCGATGGTGGTGCTGGGCGTGCTCGTGGTGACGGCGGCGCTGCTGTCGTACTTTGTGGTAGCGCCCGAGTACGAGAAGCGGCTCTCGCAGCAGTACGCGGCGCTGCAGCACAAGCAGGAGCAGTTCGAGCAGCAGCAGCAGCACGACCGGTACGAGCTGCAGCGCCTCTTCCAGCGGCAGGTGCCGCGGCGCATGCGCTCGCTCGGCAACTGGGACATTGAGGCCGGCTCGAGCGACGACGACAGCAACTTGGGCGCCGCGCGCTTCCGCTTCCGCTTCCGCCCGCTGCGCGGCTTTGACGAGGACGATAGCGATACCAGCGGCAGCCCGACCAAGATGTCGAGCATCTCGCCCACGGGCGCGAGCACGCGGCGCGGCACGCGCCGCGTGCCGCGCCGCGTGCTCCAGATGCACAATTCCATCGGCCCGGGCACGTTCGCAGCCGCGGCGATCCGCCACGCGCGCTCGGCGGTGACCATGTCGTCCACCTTTGCGCCCATGGAGATGGCGGTCGACCGAGAAGCCAGCCCGGGGAGGCTGACCCACCGGCGGAAGAGCGAGAGCGACGCGCTCAAGGAGGCCAACATCGCGCGAGCCGCCATGCTGCGTCGCCGCGTGCTGCTGCGCAAGCTCGAGGAGGAGATTGAGGGCGCCAAGAACGCCAACGAGGCGCAGATGAAGGGCAGCAGCAGCGCCGACGGCGGAAGCAGCGCCACGAGCGGACGTGGCGGCAGTTTGCTACGCGGGCGGCGGATATCGAACGGCACGCTCGAGTTCTCGGACGAGCGCCTGCAGATGCTGCTCGTGTACCCGGCGGACTGCGAGAAGGAGCTCGCAGTGCTCGCGGCCGCGCACAAGCAGCGCCAAGAAGGCGACAAGACGGTCGGCGACGAGGTCAAGGAGGCGCTGCGCACGGTGCACGACGTGCTGGCGCTGCACCTGTCGGTGGATCACCGAGACATGAACAAGGTGACGGTCTTTTGCAACTCGCTGCTCAAGCACGATGGGCTCAACAACCTGCGCGCGCTCGAGGTCGCGGACGACGAGGACGTGCGCGCGCTGGCCAACTCCATCATCGAGAAGGCCGTGCCCGCAATCTGGCACTGAGGAAGAGCTCGCTCCTCCTCGCTGCATATCTATATCTATATCTATGAGGGAGCACGAGGGCGTGCGCCGCCTGGCCGCGCGCCCTGCTCCCGAGCATCCATCGACTATGGAGCTCACGCCATTCATTCATTGCCCTGCATGAAAAAAATGCCGACCGCGAGTACGTCAAGGGAGGCCGTCGAACTACTTCCTCTGTTTTAGAAAAGAATGAAGCTTTTCACTTTAGTCTCCGTAACTTTTGCTCTGCTTCAGCGGAGACCACACAGTGTACCTTGACGGAAAGAGCACGACTCCAGCTTTTCAGACCATTTTATTTTGCGCCAA
>JAADYG010000026.1:0-104387 GCA_023338115.1 Phytopythium boreale
ACCCCCCCCCCCCCCCCCCCCCCCCCAAGAACCTTTGCGACCTCCCGCGCCGTCGGTCGGCGAGCCAGGAGTTCACCGTGCCGATCCTGATGGGCCAAGCAGCAATGAGATCTACGCACTTCAGGCCGAGATCGACGCGCTGGACGACATGATCCGCCTGCAAGAGAAGAAGCTTCAAGTCCTCCGAGAGATGCGGACGACCGGCGCGATCGACCACAAGTCGCTGCACGAGGGCACCCCCGACCATTCGACCATGTTGCGCGGTGGTCCCCACTCCCGCGACGCGATCGAGCGCCAGCTTGATGCTGTTGTGGCGAAGGAGGCTGAGGACGCTTTTGTGCGCCACTTTGACACCTACTTCGTGGAACGGGCTGCTATTCAGGCAGCGGAGTGCGTGGCAGCCGTCAAGATGCTGCGCATACCGTCGACGCAGGCGGCCGATCTCACGGTGCTGGCCTACAAAAGCGGGCGGCTCGAATTCTACACCTCGCCACTCGTCAAGATACTGGAAATGACCCTGCCAGGCAACCAGCACGACGTGGAGTCAATTGCGCTTGAGATGTACAACCGCCAGCCTTGTCTAGTGGTGAATCACAACGCCAAGATGCTGTCGATATTTGCGCTTCATCTCACAGAGCGCGCTCGTTTGAATCCAACCGCAGTCGACGCAGTCAAACCACTAAACCAAGCCTCAGTGACGTCTGCTCCGTACGAACTACGGGTGGAACAACTAGGCACCGCGCAGCTTGAGACGAGAGTGACCGCCTTCACGCTGGTCGAGGGCGTTGGCCGCATCGTCGCTGGTTCCGAAGACGGCAAGCTATCGGTTTTCTCTGTCAACGGCACGCGAATCGACAGCTTGGAGACGGACGCGACGCATATCCAGGCTGTTGCATCTCAGCAACGGCGTATGGCCTTCAGCGACGCATCAAACTTCGTGATCACAAGTCTTGGAGGCGGGCTCGCGAGGACTTTCATCCGGTGCCGCGGATGTTCGGACAGCGTCACTTTGCTCGCCTTTGACACGCAGCAAAACGACATTATCTACGCTGGGACGAAGGCAGGAGACGTCCTCGTCTTTCGGTTCCAGTGGGGATCCGGCTCATCGGATCAATCAGCGTGTCAATTACTGTCTTGCGTGGCGTCGACAGCTCGCGCCAGAGGGAAGCGCCTCGCACAAGTCACTCTGAAGGTCGTCAAGGGATATCTGCTGGCTGCTGGACCGTCGGAGCTTACCGTGTTCAACTTGTCGCGCGCTAGCGCAGCAGAGCCACCGTCTCTGGTGCCTGTCACCGCGTTGAAGGAGTTCCATCTCGCTGACAACAGCCCGGTGCTGTTCGATTTCGCTCAAGGGGTCGATGAATCGAGTTTGGTGTACCTGAGTGTGGATCCGACAGGTCATCCTCCGACCGTCAAGCTGTTCCACAGCTTCCTCACGAGTCCAGCCGAGCAACGCGACTTTCCGTGGGTGTTCGCGATGTACATGACGGCGGCACTCGCGGTGGTCATCGCGATGCAGTTCTACGCTCGACGGAATCCTGAACCCAGTCGAAGTCCGTGGGACGAACCGGACCTCAGCCACCAAATGCCGTTCGGGAAATATGGCGCACGGATCGCCAGACCGTCGTTCGACCTTAATCGTGGGCAAACCGCCTCCATCAGCAGCCGCATCGCACAAAACAAGGGCAAACCAAACGGTTATGCAGTCGGAGACGCGTTTGAGGAGGCTTACCGCTACGACGACGCGTTTGAGGAAGACGAAAGCCGGCCGACGTATCACTCACTCAGAGATGAGCTTCGTCAGCATCTCACTGTCTCCGCTCGGAAGCAACGAGTATGACCTCAATGCCTTGATGATACACGAGGCAACACTGGCAAAAGAAGGTTGGAAATCATGTTGGCCTCAATCTACAGAGACACATCGGCCGCCGCCGCCTTCTCTTGATAGCGGTCGTTGTTGCGTTTGACTCTAGCAATAAACGGCCCGACCTGGAATTTCAAACGTTGTGTTGCCGTAGGATTCGCCAGCAGCATTTCCCAGGCCATGCGGAGCGGCAGCGCTCCCGCGCGCTGTCTGTCGTACGCACTCATGTGCTTCTTGAGCCACGTGTACAGGCGCTCAAAGTGCCGCTCTCGCAGCAGCTGCGCGTCCATATCCGCCTTTGGCTGAGCGATTCCTCCGGACGCATCAGCGTAGTGGTCTTGCAGCAGCTCGACCAGCTCAGCCCGGGAGATACCGCGCTCCGTTTCCGTCGCGTATGTATGGAACAGGTCTAGAGTCACCACCGCAACGAAGGACGCAGCCGACATGTGAAAACCAAAGGGATCTCTGACGGCACAAGGCCGAGAACGACACACCCACACTCGAATTGTTGGCCGGGCTCGCCGTACTCGATAAGCGTCGACAACGCAGTGCAATATTGCTCCAGCGCCAAGCTCACGGACGTCCTGGACGAGTCGCTGCCGTTGTAGGGGCTTTCCGCTCTACCAAGAGCAAATTGAGATACAATGGATGATCCACCATTGCGACCAGACCACTTGAGACTGACCTGTCATCCGCGGGCGGCGCGCAGAATTGGTTCAGCATTTGATGGTGGGCGGCCAACACTTCCAAATCGGCGATCGAGACTGCCGGCGAGCGGAAATTCACGTGAGACGGTCGCCGACAGTGGACAATTGAAAGTGCCCAAGTATCTCACATGGAGTTCGGCCCGCGAGCTCCGTTAACGGGTGCGGAGTCTGCTGAATCGATCGCCGCCTTCCTCCTTTCGCCTTGACCATCGATGTCACCTGCTGGGGCATGCAGCGTCGGTGGAGTTTGGCTCCAGACCCCACGCTCGAACCTCCGTTCGCTGTAAAATTATCTGGCCAAGCGCCACTGCCGGCCCACAAATAGTCCGACTTTAGTCACGAAGGCCATCGGATCGGTTGTACTCCGAACACACCCACAAAACACGCCATGAGTAAGGTCGTCGTCGTCGATGCGAGCTCTTCATGTGGAGCCAACAAGTTGGACGAACCTGATGCGTGCGTGAAGCGGTTTGAGACGTGGGTGCCCGTGGAATACGTCGCGGAAGACCTCAAGCTCGACGTGGCACGCTACTGGCAGCTCAACGCGAGCAAGCTTGAGCTCCATGACGAGCACGGCAACGTGCTGTCTGGTTTCTCGCGCGTCGCATCGCCCATAGCGCTCCGCCGATCGACGCTGACGCTCCATCGAGTGAAGCAAGCGCCCACAGCGGCATCTGCATCACCGGGAAGCCTGACCAGTAGTTCACTGACAGATCCGTTCGTCATTCGCGATCGGATATTCGACCTCTTCGTGCTGTTTGCGCTTCAAAACCCGCTACGCAAGGGACAACTCGCTCTGACGAAGCACCAGTTCAAGCAGCTACTCCAACGCTCGGCGCTGTTCCCAACGACGCGCAAGCTCGAGTTCGAGACCAACGTGGAGCTCGCCCTCAAGCGATGCGTGTCGCTGGCGAGGGACGGCGAAGCTTCGGCTGCGCCCGGCGTCGTCACTTTTGACGGATTTCTGGACGCGCTGGTGACCGTTGCGAGGCTGCTGTTCCCCAAGGCACGACCGGAAGAGGAAGCGTTCGAGCAGCTTCTTTACCAGTATCTGATCCCCTTCTACCATGCCGAGCAACAGATCGGGAGAGGATACCCGAGCTGGGCGGATATTAGCGTGCTGGTGGCCGGGGAACGCGTCGATGAGGTCGCCCAGCGGCTCACCAAGTCTCTCAGCGACCTCGCAGAGACGTACAGCACCACGCCGTCAAGTATGAGCCGCGACGAAAGCCTGACCTTCCACGAGTTCCGCCGGTTTGTCTGCGATGTGAAGCCAAAGGAGCTCCACGTCTCATCCGCCGATCTGTGCAAGATCTTCCTTCACTTCTTCCGGTTCGGGAAATTGATGCTAGACGAGGGGGTCGCTACGCCAAGCATGTCCGATCGCATGGGCGCTAGTGGATCTCGGCATGATGTCGGCAATTCTCGATTGGTTCTTTCCTGCAAGGGCATCGTGTCCCCACTCGGTGCTATCGCGTGGCTGGCCATGGCTCGCCTCGCCAAGACCAAAAATCTGTCGTTGTTTGCTGGCCAAAGCGACGGCGTTGGTGTCACAGCTGCACAGCCTCCGTCGGGAAAGATGCAAGCGCGGGTGCTCAAGGCCCTGCTCCACCATATCGCGCTTCATTTAAGGGACAGGAGCAGCGTTTTCACCGTCAAGAGCGCCGCGCACAGCCTCGCGCGGCAACGGTTTCTCTTGGAGTTCGAGCGAATGCACCGCGAGGACAACCTGGAAGACTACCAGCACGTGTTCCTCCAGTCCATTCAACAACAGCAACAACCACATCAGCAAAAGCAAAAGCAGAAACGGAAGCAGCCAGCTGACGATACGAACCCATCAACCTCGTTGTCGGTGGTCCCCGACGTCGTCGATACTCCATGCAACCCTCCAGACAAGCTCGCGTTCCTCGATGAAGCGTCGATGGTGTTTGCGGAGACCGACACTGTCGAGCCCGAGTGGAGTGCGAACGAACCTGCCACAGCAGTACGAGAGACATCCAGAGACCAGAAGCAAGACCAACGGCAGCGCGAGCAGAAGCTGCACGAGCTAGTAGGAATGTGCAACGAAGCCGACGAGATGTACGCCTTCCTCGCGAGCGAGCTGCTGCGGTACTCGGCCGAGAAGCGCGAGCTCGACGGCGCCCGCATGATTGAGCCGATGCTCGATGTTTGGGCTGCAGCCGGGGAAAATTACTCGAAGGTGATCGCGCAACTGCAAGAGCCTAGCAAAACGCCCACCGCTCACCGCAGAGCTGACACGTTCGCGCGTTGGGGCATGTCGCTCGAGGTGTTCGCTATCCAAGTGCTCAAGCACACAACGACAGTGTATGAGTACGAGGCGCTCTTTGGGATCACGAACCCTCGCGTGTTCAGCGTCGCCTCGGAGCTCTGGCGCGACATTTCGTCCCTGTTTGGCGCGGATCTGGCCATGGAATCGCTCTCGCTCGCGTCCGCCAAGATCTCGCGGGCAGCGGAAGAGCACCACGCACTGCTTGGTGGCGACACGTACTGTGCTCCAGACCCGACCGTGTCGTCCGACGAAGACGACGAAAATGACGGCGGTCTTGGGCCCAGCGCATGCTACGAAAAGTACCTCGCCTGCGTCTTTCACCGTGCGAACTGCTTGACCCTGTACGGAGACACATTGGCCCACGGCAAGGCGGTGAACGTCGACTACCAGCTCGGTTGCACACTGGAGGAGGAGAGCGACGCGATTGCATCGGCAAAAGACACCGCTGCATCGCAGACACCAACACCAACATTCTTCGCCAGCAGCGAAGTGCTCGCCAAGACGTCGAGCTGCGGCGCGTTCTACAACGAGGCGCGTAAAATGTATGCGTTCTTGCTCAACCACTCGCGACGCCACGCGGCGAGCGGAGGCGGAGGACCAAGCTACTCACTGGCTCTGCTGTATCGAAATCTCGGTGCCGTCCAGTTCAAACTGGCAGCGCTGGTTCCGCAGGGCTGCGTCGTTGAAAGCCTTTTGCTCGAAGCTTCATTGGCAAACGCCGTCGCTGCCCGTCGTGGTTCGGAGCAACAAGAAGAGAGCAGATCAACGCGAGGAGACCGAGTAGCGAGTTACATCCGAGCTGTTAGCACAGTGCGCCAGTCGTTCTTTCAAGCGGAGACAAGTTCATTGGAGCACGCAAGTTCTCCGAGCAGCGAAACGCGCTCAGCTCGCAGAAGTGAAGAGCGTATCGTACCGTTCTACCGGTTCATTCTCGCCGCCGCATTCCGGGAATTCGACTCGGATAGCATCGGGAGGCTGGACAAGGCGCAGCTTAGCGAGTTCAACAAGCTAATCAAGCGCGGTGGCGAGGTCTCAGAGTCCACGATGGGCTGGCTGCTCGCAAGCTTTGACAGCCAATCCGACGATCTGTCGGAGCGTGGGTTCCTCTGCTACTTTTGCTGGCTCGCTGAAGCAGGTACGAGGTGTTGGACGTCGCGTCATTAGTCGCTATGGTTCGTGTCCTGACCGCGCAACTACGTGTGTATGTCTGTCACAGATCCGATCGCGTTCAGCGAGATACTCGAGCTGCTCACGTCCAAGTACACGGACACGCACCAGGCCGCAATATCGCCGTCCGCGCACGCGCACCCGCGAACGCTGCAGCGGGCCACCAGCCTCCGTCCAAAGGTGCGATCAGCACTTGTATCGCCACTTTTTGAACCCGACCACGTCGCTGACCGCTTTTTGCGCTTACCAGGCCTTCATGGACAATATCGTCCGCCTAGCGCGCATTCCTAGCGACCGAGCGTTACAGAAGCACTCCTCGAGCATCGCCGAGAGCGTGCTCGTGCTCAGCGGCAAGCTCCACCGTGACGCGCTCGCCGGGCTCTGCAATACCAGATCACCGTCGGAGATCCGGCTCGAGCCAGAGGTTGTGGAAATGCTGCCCTCGCGAGCCAAAGTGCCCGAGGAGCTGTCCAAGTTCTGCTTCCCGGACGCCATGTTCCTGGCCAACGAGTGGAGGGCGCCTCGCCACTTCGACGTCGTGCTGACAGGTGTGTTGGACCTGAAATGTGGCGTTTGATAGGGTTCGGCTCTTATTGTACTAACCTGATCGGCTGTGAGCTCGTGCAGACATCAAGGGCTCAATGCTTTACGCGTCTTGCCTGCACTTCGTGGAGGAGCGCGATCCGATGGACGTGCTCGCGCTCATCTCGTCGGCAGATCAGCGCGGAGACAAGACGGCAGATTTGCCGCCGTGGATCAGCCTGAAGGACATCCAACAGGGCCGCACCAAGTGGCGCTGCTTCCTCCCGGTGTGCGTCTGCGTCCTCTCCTCCGTGCCGCTCTTCAAGACCTTCCACAAGTTCCTAGTGCACGCGTACCGGCTTTTGTGCTCTCGAAACGAGCCGACCAAGGCACGCCGAGAGACTCTCGAGGCGCTGGTTTTCAACCTGTTGCAGCAGATTCGGCTGTCGCTCGAGCTGGGGTCGCAGACCGCCTTCAAGCTCGGCGACCAGCCGTGTCTGATCCCTGCTTTGTCCCCAGGCTCGCCGCTTTTCTATCCGACCGAGGTCGAATTTTCGATTCTGTTCCAGTGCCTGAGCGCTGACCACGTCGTCAAGGTGAGTGCGGTACTGGGATGGATCAATGGGGGTCACACTTCGTAGCTCGATGCTGATGCTGCTCGCCTGTAGGTGTATGGGTTCCTGCTGACGGAGAAGAAAGTGGTGCTGTGCGCTCGGAACAAGGCCGTTCTCACCCACGTGGCCGAGACCTTCCGCGCGCTGCTGCACCCGTTCGAGTTCCAGCACGTCTACATCCCGATGCTTCCGATTGTACGTTCCCGAGTGGCTTATTTGGCCTTTCAGCTGATTCTGTTGCAACATCTCTCTCTAACTCAACTGTCGTGATCCAGTCGCTTCTGGACTTCGTCATGGCCCCCTTGCCGTTCTTAATGGGCATCGGCTCGGACGTGGGCGCGACCAATCTTGGGGCGGAGGGCGTCGTGGTTGTTGACTTAGACGCCAACGAAGTACGCGTGCCGACGAATGAGGCGATGCCTACGCTCTCGGATGCCAAGACGAAGAAACTGGTCAACGCATTACGGAAGATCACCGCTTCGACGTCGGCTTGGGCTCCACCAGCCAGCCAACCGCAGCAGCAAGCGCAACTGCAGCAGCCACAACAGCCACACGGCCAGTCGATTAAAGACACGTTCGGTTCGTTGCAGGACTCGCAGCTAAACCCGCTGCCGAGCAACTACTCGCCATCCCAACCGACCGACGCCGAGCTGATGGAATTGGCACAAGCACACGACGACCTGACTGAGAAGTGGACCGAGATCCAGGGCGTGTTCGCCGCTTTTGCCACTCGGCTCATCAAGGATGTGCGTAAGTTTTGCTCCAGGACGGCGTCGCCGTCGAGAGGAAGGCTTCCCAACGGTGAGCCGCAAGCTGGAGCCCCGGCTCCGAGCAGCACTATCGAGTTTGACAAGAGAGGTTTCCTGGTCATGCACCAAGGAATGCGAGACTTCTGCTCGCACCTCTTCCAGACGCAGCTCTTCCAGCGCTTCCTCGACAACTTTGACACCGTTACGTAAGTGCTAACACCATGCACTGCGCCTCAATTGCTCATCGTGTACGAGACTCACGCTCATATTTGCCTTTGCGTTCTGCCTCGACAGCGACCAGCTCAACCTACCTGATGCCGACCAGAACTGGCGTGGCGTACGCTCCATCTCGTCACTTCGCAAGCATCTGGCCGACTCGACTACCTCCGCTCCAGAGGATCCAGTGACCAAGCAGCAGCTGCGGTTGGTAGTGCATGCGCCGCTTCCTTTGCTCCGACCTCCCAAGCTGGGCGCCGGCAGCTCCTCTGACGGTCGACGCTTCGACGCAGCTCGGTACGAGGCACTTCTTGGGGGTGAGGGGGCTCGAGTCGCGCCCAGCAGCAGCAGCTCGTCGCTTGTACCCACGCAGCAGTCGCCAGCACGAAAGGTGCCGACTAGCACGTTCGGGTCGTCGCTCAATCTGTCCGACTCGTTCCTCGTCGCGGAAGACACAAGCCCGTCGAGCTTGGTGAATGAAGCGCGGCGGAGACTCACTGAGAAGAGAACGCATCGGTCAAACCCGGTACCGGGCACGAACTCAAAGAAGCTGGGCGGGTAAAAGTCGTGAGCTGCTTGGTAGACGGCCGTTCGACATCATGAGCAGTCAAACATTGATCGGAACACCGTTCTCGATGCCAAACAAGGTCTACTATAAGTGCTGCGGCGGTTGGAATCACCAGATTGTAAAGGGTTACATGACGCCTTGCATCCATGAGAGCATTGCCGCGAGGGTTTCACGGTCCGAGCTCGTTCTCTGTGATCATCCACCGCGTATCCACCCGCTCTCACTGCGTCTTGGCCTTGTCGAAGGCTTCCTGCTCGTACTTTTCAATCTTGCTCTTAAATAGTGTGGGCAGCAGCGCGACAAACTGGAGCGCGAAGAGGATGGCGAAGTTGACGGCGTTGCTGCCGCCCGCGGCGCCATCCGCTGACGACGCAGCGCTGTTGAGCGTCGCGCCCGTCGAAATGTGCAGGAAGTTGGCCGGCAGCAGGCCTGCACAAGGTCGGGTCGTTCATTAGTCCAAACTGCTACGACAACGAAGGCGCGCACGTCACGCACACTCCTTACCGATGAACGTGGCGAGGCAAAAGTACTTGAACTTGACGTCAACGAGCGGGCACGCGATGTTGACGAACCAGTTGGGCAGCAGCGGCGTGATGCGCAGGAACAGCAAGTAGTAGAAGAGGTTCCCCTGGTTCTGGGCGATCTGCACAGCCACCAAGAAGCCGTTCAGTATGCCTGTGGTCCACCTCTGCCCCAGACGCTACACTCTGCAAGGGCTCACCTTGTCCTTGAAGCGACCGATCATGGACGCGAAGAGGCGGTTGAAGAGTCCGCGACCGAGGCAGTACGACATGAGGAAGCAAAGCGAGGCGCCCGTGGTGGCGCAGAAGGCCACGAGCAGCTGCGCCTCCCAGAACGGGTAGATGGCGCCCGAGAGGATGCTGAGCACGATCGGCCCCGGGATGGCGAACGCCTGCAGCGCGATGTACACGATGCAGAAGCTGGCAAGCACGAAGTCCGCATGGTGCTCCTTGTACTTGCTGGCGCACTGCCACAGGCCCTGCACCGTGCCCATCTTGTCGTTGCGCCCGTTCAACCATGTGGGCAGCACGCCGTTCACCACGTACGACAGTGAGATGTCCTCGCACTCAGCGCTATCACAGGCATCAATACGGCGCGTTAGACGAGTCGGAGGGACCGCGATCGAATGGTCAGACGAAGGAGAGACGCACAACTTGGCGTCCGGCGCGTTCTGGAAGAAGAAATAGACGCCGAAGGCGGCAGCGGACGCCACGAGCAGCAGCAGTACCGCCTGGCGCGCGAACGGGATCGAGTCACTCGCCATGGAGACGCCGAGATCGAAAGCGGGGGCAGGCGGAAGGGGGCGCGGTCGCGGTCGCGGCGATGAAGCTGGGGCCACGTTTCGGCTTTTGGCTCCCCTGTGTTCTCGTCCGTTATTGATTTCGTTATCGTCGTGAGCAGTTGCGGGGCCATATATTGGTATTTCAATTGGTATTCAACTATCAGTTATTGTATTTAAAACGAAATCAAAAACAATGATTTCGCCCGTGCGACATAAACGCGGCGATTCGGCACCACATAACGCAAACGGGTCACGGCTATCGTGATCGGATTTTATCCAATCCGAGAAGGAGACGGCTATCGTAAGCATATTTTAACCAATAGGTACCTGACAATACTCATTTACCACCAATCAACGCGCTTCAAAGAGATCCTCGCCAGCCACCACCCTTCGCGGAAAAAGCTCGTGTGAATGAGCGAGCGGCTCCGTTTCTATTGACGTACTTGCTTGCTCGCTTCAGCCGCCGGCGTCTCCTTGCTCGAACACCGCACATTCGTCGCCGAAAGCGCTTCCAGCCCACACGCAGATCTGTTAGCGTGAGCCCCACCGCCGCCCGGCATCATGGCGAGCTACACGGCCCTTTCGGACGGAGAAGACGCGTTCCACGCGCGCAAGGCGAGCCGCCAGCGGCCCGTGGAGTGGACGGGCGTGCGCTACGTCGCGTACGGCGTCGGCCACGTGCTCAACGACATGTGCGCGTCCACGTGGTTCTCGTACCTGCTCGTGTTCCTGCGGCAGGTGGCGCAGCTGTCGCCCGTCGACTCGGCCATCGTCATGTTCTCGGGCCAGATCGCGGACGGCGTGGCCACGCCCCTCGTCGGCGTGGTGTCCGACAGCTCGCCTGGCCTCCCGGCGATCGGCCTCGGCCGGCGCAAGACGTGGCTCGCGGGCGGCGCTCTGCTCGTGATCGTGTGCTTCTTCTTCGTGTTCGCCGAGTCGGCGCCGCACTGGTTCTCGCCCGACCCCAGTCGCGGCGTCATGCTGGTGTACTACAGCGCGGCCGCCAGCCTGTTCAACGTTGGCTGGGCCGCCGTCCAGGTCTCGCACATGGCCATGGTACGGTCACTAGAGTATCTAGCTTTCGCCTTGTATACTTCGTTGCTAATGTGTTTGCTCTTGCCAACGATACAGGTGCCCGAGCTGTCGACGGACGACAACGTGCGCTGCGTGTTGAACTCGACGCGCTACGCGTTCACCATCCTGTCCAACGTGCTAGTGTTCTGCGTCTTCTTCGTGCTGCTCCGCGTGGTCAAGCCGTACAGCGTCCCCGACGAAGAAAAGTTCTCATTGCTCGCGTACATCTCGCTCGTCGTGGGCGGTGCATGCATCGTGCTGTTCCTTGCCGGCACACCCGAGAAGCTTTCGATTTCCAAGATGGAAAGGAGGGACAGCGCGATCGCGATTGCTAACAGCCCGTCCCTGGCCGACTTTCACGAGCGAGGACCCAACGCCTTGCCCTTCGACGCGGACCTGGAGGTCCACGACCACGTGGTTGCGGTGACCAAGTCGAGCAAACACATGACGTGGGACGCGTGGTTCGGCGTTGGCATGTTCTACGAAGTCGGAGTCGTCTACATGTGCACGCGGCTGGTGGTGAACGTCACGCAGGTCTTCATCTCGTTCTACTTGATCGTGACGCTGCAAATGTCGGCGACTTCCATCGCCATCGTGCCGCTGCTGGTCTACGTCTCGGGGTTCCTCGCGACCTTCTTCCTGCGGTACTTGAACGAGGTGCTCGGCCGAGCTGGGTCGTTTGGGCTCGGCTGCGTCTTGATCGTGCTCTCGCTCGGCCTCTCGTACTTGCTGACGCCGTCGACGGCGACGTGGATCTACGTTTTCTCGGCGATCCTGGGCGTCGGCAACTCCATCATCATGGTGACCTCAGTGTGTCTCGAAGGCGACCTCATCGGCAGCAACATTGAGAGCGGCGCGTTTGTGTACGGCGCCATGAGCTTCACGGACAAGATCTCGAACGGCATTGCGATCCTCTTGATCCAGAACGAGCGCGAGAAGCTCCAGCACTCGCCGGTGGAGGACGCCGAGTTCTTGCGCCAAGTGTACTGCATCCTCCCGTCAATCACCGCCGTCGTTGGGCTCCTGACGGTCATGTACATGTGCTACTGCAGTGCGACGACGAAGCGCCGTGACCTGAGTAACAGCCCGTCCGAGGAGATCAAGACGCAGCTGCTCCCTGAAGACGATCGGCGCGAACTGTACGGCTCTGCGTGATCCTCTCGGGCAAGACATCCGGTCAGAGGCGCCAGGCGACCTGGCTACTGGGTGACCAAGGGACCTGACGAATGGGAAGCCCACTGACAGGTCAGCCTCGCTCCTCCCGCTGGATCACGATCGCTTCGCGGCCCGTGCTTACGATGAACGGGGTGATGCGATTTTTGGTAGTTGTGGCCGTAAATACAATGATCACCTTTGTCAATCCACAATGCACTGGTCGAGAGCATGCCACCGGAAGCGCGTGTCCCGCTTTTCACGCGCTGGAGGTGCTCACGCGGGCCGTCCAGCTTGCCCGCGTGACGTGTACGAGGCGGATCATCACCCCCAAATGTCGCGTTTCGTGAGAAATGATACTCCGAAGTACTTCATATTACCACTGTAACAACAGCGCTCGTATTGGGACCGACACATTGGTCGAGCGCGGTCGGATCCACCATCACATGCTTGTTTAATTTCTGACTCAAATGGATGCGAGGCGGTTGAGCTTTCTGTTTTACCTGGTAGGTCCGTCCTTGCCGACGCGCCCGGTCTCTGCATGGCGGCCAGGCCCGTGGATGAAGGCAAATTCCAGTCGCTTTTGCTGTAGCCTTATTGCCGGATTGCGGGGTTCAAATCATCGGCTCTGCACGCGCGTCTGCTGCTGAGGGGGCGTGCGTAGTGTAGCTGCAGCCATCGTCCTCCAGTCGCGGGTGCCACCGACCAGACATGGCTACACACCCGGTCACATCTTGACGCCGAATTAGGGCAAAACTGCAGGTAGAAATCGTCAAAATTTTACAGTACGACAGGAACACTCACTTGAATTGTCTATGCTGCAAGCAATAGTGTGCTCGCGGTTAATCGAAATGTAAACTAAGACGGGCTTTTACTTCTGCAGAGCCAGCTTTATGGCGTTTTCTATTTCTTTTTGCGATGGATTTTTAGCTGGTCGACAGTAGCACTATTTCGAAGTACACTGGTGAGTCGGTTCTTTTTTGATACGCTGGATTTTCTTCATCCATTTTCAAAATATTTTCAAGCACAAACACCCATAATTACCCCCGAAAAGTAAGCGGAAAATCCGGGATTGCGCCGCCTTTCGGCTAAACTACGCGTGCTTTTGCGGACGTTCGACGTCATCGCATTGCTCACGCCCGGCAGCGCGATGGCAACAGCTCGTCGCGCCGCAGACACGCACGTTCGAGCCGACAGAGAGGCCGTTGCGGCTGCGCAGGTGCATGTAAAACGGCGAGAGTTGCCAGGCGCAAATTTTATCTCCTCCACTTTCCGCCCCCGGCCCATCCCGATCCGCCCCATCCCGCCAAAGGCAACAGAGGCAACCGACCCCATACGCATTGATTTTAGTACTGTAGAGGACTTCGCAGTCAGCGCCTGCGCCTGCTGCGGTAATGCGCGGTCCGCAGTCTCCATTGAGAAGGACGCGCCGTGGATGGGCGCGGAAGATCGTGCTGGGGGTTACTCCCTCTTGTACGAGAGCGCCTGCACTCTCTGTCCTACGCCTCGAAGTCCGCTGACACGGGCGGAGAGCGAGCATGCGAGGAGGCATTATTATTCAATTGGAGCCGTCGAGCACAATACAGGGTACCAACCATCACCACCCAACCGCCCCCGCGGTTACAACCCACTGCAAATCCCCAGTACACCACAGACACACACAGGACCATGGTCAACAACGGCGACAGCGCGTTCCCAACGACGGCGACGGCGCGGACCACGTGCCTGTACCCGAGCAAGCGGTGCGAGAACCCGCGCGTGCTCAAGCGCAACGGCGAGCTGCACAAGCTGTGCGAGTTCCACCGGCAGAAGGCCAACTTCAACCAGCGGCGGCTCGAGTTCAAGCGCAAGGTGCAAAAGGTGGCCGACATCCCCGACTTCACGCCGACGCAGCCACTGTGCGACGAGCAGTTCATGGCGCTGCGGGCCATCCTGCCGCGCGCGCCCAGCCAGTCAAACACCACACCCATGGACAACCTGCTGCCCGTCGACCTGGACGAGGAGGACATCCGGATCCTCGAGGAGCTCGTCAGCAACTTCAACGACGAGGACGACGTGTCCGAGGACAGGAACGCCTTCGGAGCATGAGCCTGCCGGATTCGACCCCGATGCAATGGTAAATGGACGAACAGACCAGCGAATTGGACCACACAGCAGTGACGACGTGAAATACAGGTTCTTAGGCGACATGCAGAGAGTGTAAAGCAAAATCCCATCCATGCATTCGGGCATATATATAATGGAGCGCCTACGCCTGGGCGCTCCGGAGTACTGTAGCGCTCCTTCTCAGATCGACATGCGCGTGTCCGAGCTCGCGTCGAAGAAGCGGAAGGTGGTCGCCATGCCGCCGAGCTCCTCTTCCTCCAAGGTGAGCGGCGGCAGGTCGATGTCGGTCTCGGACAGGAACTCGTCCAGGAAATGCATGTCCACTTCTTCCAGGTCATTCCCGCTGGGCGACGGCAGGTCCGCCGACGACAGGTTCGGGAGCGAGAACCGCTGCGACCGCGACCGCTCTTCGCTCTTGTGCTGCGGCCGCGGCTGCACATTTAGTTGGATGCGCTGGCGCGGTTGTTGCTGTTGCTGTTGCTGCGGCTCGTGCACCTCGCGGTGCGGCTGGACGCGCTCGCGCTTGTGCATTTGGTGCGGCGCTGTGTTGGAGAACACTTGGCCCCTCTCCCTCTCCGCCGGGGCCGAGTCCTGGCTGCTCATCGAGCTGTTGCGCATGCGGCGGCGCTGCTCGAGCCGCCGCTGGTTTACGTTGGCCTTCATGCGGTGGTACTCGCACAGGCGGTGCAGCTCCCCGTTGCGCTTGAGCACGCGCGGGTTCTGGCACCGCTTGCTCGGGTAGCAGCAGCGCTGCTTCTCTCGCAGTCCGAAGGACTGCATCATGAACGCGGCCGAGTACCGGTAGAAGGCCGCGGCGCTGGCCGGGAACTGCGCGAAGTTCGTGTTCATGGCGTCGGCAGCGCTAGGGACGGGGGCGATGCGCGAGTGCACTCGGCTTGGCGGATCCACTAATGGCGAGGCCGGCAGCGCTTGCTTCTGGTCCTTGCACGGGCTCCGACGCCAGCGCATCCTCTCGTTCTAGGGAGAGAAAAGAGAGAGAGAGAAGACTGACGCGGCTCGTGGCGCTAGTTGTGATCGGATTCGCTCCGCAACTCCGCGAGTAACTCGGCCGGCGAACATGTACGCGAACGCGAGTAGCCATGCGTGCTGCGCGTGGGGAGACAAATAGCCGCTTTCGCCACTGGCGCACGACTGAATCGCTCGCGTGGGGCAAGTGGCCTCCGCCTCCACTGGCCAGAGAAGGAGGAGAAGAGGCCAGAGCCGGAACGCGCTGCCCCCCACCGGAGCGAGAGAGCCTCACAAATCTTTTCGTCACTCGCTAGCGCAGCACTGGACCAGCTTGTGTGGTACTGTACAGGCTCGAGCATTGGCGAAATGATGCAGGGATCGCCGCCCACTGTGTGGCTCCAGGCGTCCGATACCGTCCCGTTACATACTGTATAGTAGTAAAGTACGCGTGCCGTCGGGCTTCTCATAAATGTGTAAGTGCCAGCGGTTCAGACGAGCTATTCAGAACTGGCATGCTGGGTAGGCTGCAGTATACATTTGGAGGGCCTGGCCAAACTTTGGTGAGTTCAGTCGCCGTTGCAACACTGCGAGTGGCGGGCGTCCTCGAGGGTTTGCAACATGGCGTACGCTGGCGAGGTGGGTAGAGAGAGGGCTTGCTCGCGTGGCATGAAGTGCGCCGCCTCTTCTAATGTTGAACGCGCAGTTGCCCCGACGTCCTGGTCCCGGTCCACGGGCTGCACACCTGCGACGTGCGCTCCTCGACGCTTGCAATCTTTTGAAGCGCCCGTCCACCTCGTGCTTCTCGCTGTTCAGCAGCCGAGAAGGCGGCGAAATAAAGAACAAGAGAGCGTTTATCGAGTTGAACTGCGCGCGGACAATGGACTGGGCCGGCCAAGACGAGCGTGGAGCAAACTGCCCGCCCACGCATGGTGGCCGCCGCTTCTCGGCCCTACGTTCGCGCCGATTCGTCTCCGCGTTCGTCTGTCCGCTGCGCATTGGACCTGTTCGATATTGTGGGACGGGAAGAACACGGTCAAAGCCGCGAGGCTGCCACCGCACTAAAAGGTGGAAGACTGTTTCACCTGGCGGCGCCACGAGCCGGTTGCTTACTGCGTCTTGACTATCGCAGCGCTGGGCTCTCGTCGCGCGTGGCACGAGTGGCACAGTTGGCGTCCGCCTGCTTATCTGGAAGACTCCGAGTGGCTTCGGGGCCGTCGGCGGCTCGCAAATCAACGGCAAATTGAGAAATGAAGCCGAAAGGGCGTTGATTAGTACACCGGAACTGGAAACAATGGAAGGAGAGACGAACTCCGGGGCCGGAGGAGGACGGTCGGAGCCTTTGGTGCATGGCCAATCAAGTGCGTGGGACGGATTCTTCTGAATCTGATTCTGAACACATTGCTCTGGATTTTGTGCCAGCGCATTTTGACGAGCGTGGCGTGCTGTACACGCGATTTATAATCGATGCCGGTTGCTCATTATGGTAACGGCCCGAGTGAGAAGTCACGATGGATGTCTGGCAGCATCTTTGCTAGGGCAGGCATCCACAAACACATTGTATGATAATGCCATTCCTCAAGTGCTTATAGTAATCGGCTGGCAACGGGCGCATTGACCTTGCCAAGAGCGACGGCATGAGCACGCGCCTGTTTTAGCGTTCGTATTGCCGTGTCGGCTGGGCGCGAGTCGCACAGCTGAATGCAGCGTCGTCGCGGCTCCTCTTGCTTGGTGGGTCCGAACAAATCTTCCATTTCAAACATCACTCTCCCTAATGTACTGAATGTTAATGCTGCTAAAACATTGACCTGCTGACGGCTGTAAGCATCGTTAGTTGTGCAAACCACATAGTGTCATGATATAAGATACAGATAGATCCAGCAAACGTTTTTCGCTGACTTCAACAGGTTCAACTAGTCAGTCGTCTCTCGGCGCAACACAGCGGAGTTCGTACAACGTCATGCAAGCAAATGGTAGTCGTCAGCGGTCGCTAACGCTCGCAGTTCGGCATCCACGGCTGCGATAAACTGCGCTGTCACCTGTCAGGGATGCGAAAGGAGGAGGCTTTGCATATCGTCGTCTCTAGCTTGTTGGATTGTTTACTTTATCTGAATGTAATTTGCGTTCTATAGTGTCGCTGCCACTTTAATGGGTGCTTAGCATGTGGGCTCGCCCTCAATTAGTGGGCATTCAAGTTCTCCGCCACGAAGCGGTCGTCCTCCTCGTCAAAGTCGAGCAAGTCGAGCTCGTGCTGCTTGAGGAACTCTTCCACGAGCTGCAGGTCTTCTTCGTCGAGGGCATACTCTTCTACCTGCGGGGTGTGGTGGCGCTGGTACTGCTTGAGCTGCTCAAGCTGCGCAAGGATCTGGCTGCGCTCCGCGTCGCTCATCTCGTATTGCAGCTGGTGCTCGAGCTGTCGGCGCTTCTCGAGCCGCCGCTGGTTGAAGTTGGCTTTCCGCCGATGGAACTCGCAGAACCGATGCAGCTCGCCGTTGCGTTTGACGACGCGTGGGTTATCGCAGTACTTGCTTGGGTAACAGCAGCGCTGTGCGTCAGCGAGGCCGTGCGAGCTCACGTTGTCGGAGGCGGGCATTGTGTTTCGAACGAGAGACCTGCTGGCGTCGAGTGGCTGTCGGATGTTGATCAGTGCAAGTGGAATTGGAAAGTGGTCTACGGCGGGACTTTGGTTCAGATTCCGCTCCTCGACGGTGGACTGTCGCGACTGCCTCCTCATTCACGAAGGAGGCAGGACATCACGGACGGCCATGCTCCTGGATCGCGACGGCCATGTGGCCCGCATGAATCAACTAGCTCGTAGGTTACTGATATCGTTCACACTCATGCCGTTTCGGCTTGTCAATGGGCACAATATGCCTCTACAGCGTAACCTTGCCTCTTCATTCATACGGGTGCGAACCGACACGCTTGGGTTCGTCGACACTCGCGCTGTACTCGAGCCACTCGAGAAGTCTTGATACTTACTTGATTCGATTAGAAAATCCAGCGATACTGTACCGTTCGTCCGCCTGGTCCTACTGTACTTTGGAGCAACAAGCTACCGTCTATCAGTACATTTGCTGTGATTTTGACGCGATTGCAGATGAGGTCGTTTAATCTACTGGAATAACAGTAACTGGCCGACTCCTTTCGGACGGCGAATATTGAAGACGACAGAGTCTCGCTCCTTGGTCGCGCGATTAGCCGACTGCGACATCATATCAGCTCCGTCGTCAATGCAAGAAGCGGCCCAAGTGCTGCGCTTTCAAAACCACGCCAGCGGACGCCCGTTACCGAGAGGACTAAGAGCACCAGTATTATAGACGGCGCAACCGAGTGGATAGATCAGCTGAACTGCTGCTTAGCTGTGCAGTCGGCTTTGGCGACCGTCTCTGAAAGCGCAACGCCTTCGGTCAGAGACCTACACTGATTTGCATTAAAATGCCTCAATTCCAAAGCCGTCGTAGGCAATGATATAATATAACCCCGCCCGTGAAGAAGAGGTGCATGGCCGGCTCAACAGATATCAGAGCTTATCCGTCACTCAGTTTTGGAATGAGCTATGAGCATGAGCAGCATCAATAGCGGACACTTGATATTAGGCTAGAGTATTTCCAGTGTAATCCAGATCCCGCAGGTCGTGCTGAGATTTGCTGAAGGGCGGCGACACTGCAAAACCAGACGTCACCACGGCAGTTCATCCAAGTATTCGACACCAGCTCCAGCTTAGCGGAACCGAGCAGCAGGAGCAACGGTCTCGATCCACGAGCGCGCCTTCGCCACGCGCGAATAGACGCCCGGGTAGCCTTCCATGCCGCATCCGTAGCCCCAGCTCACGACGCCGAGCATAACGTCGTCGCTATCCGTCGAGCCCTCGAGGATCAGCGGCCCGCCGGAGTCGTTCTCGCACGAGTCTTGGCTCAACTCGCCCCCGGCACAGATCATCGTGTCGTCAATAGGGAGCAGCAGCGCGCAGTCTGCGTCGCTCACGACAGGCACGTCGACGCGCAGGAGCTCGTACGACTGCGGGCCTGTCTCGGAGATCGTGCCCCAGCCCATGACTGTGGCCGTTTCGCCAACCACGTAGTCCGAATCGTCAGCAGCGGCCAGCATCACGGGCTCGAAGGTGCTGGCTCGGCGAGCTCCAACACCATGAAGTCGTACGTCTTGCTGCTGTAGTTGAAGCTGGGGTGGATGGTCTGGTTCACGACCAGGATCTGCTCCCCGTCGCTCGTGCCGTTAACGTAGTGCGTCCCCACGGACGCGTACTCGATGTCGCCGAGCGAGCAGTGCGCAGCCGTCAAGATGTGCGTCGGAATGATGAGAGAGCCCCCGCAGAAGCCGGTCGCGTTGGCAGAAGCGCGAAGGCTGGTGGTGTACGTCTTGGTACCCGCGGGCACAATGGTGCCGCCAAGGATGAAGGGCGTGATCACAATGTCGGTCGCAGCCGTCAGCGCGGCGAAAGCTCCCGTCCCAACGACAGCCGAAATAGTCAAAGAGAGACGCATATTGCTCCAGCGATCAAGCGAGTCAGTAGCTCCGGGAAAGAAGCAGAGTGAGCTGGAACGCCATGCTGTCCGCTTCTTTCGTTTCATGGACCCGACATGCTCGTTGATGTGCAATAGCCGGTCAGACCATCACGCGACTCAATGTGCCGAGAAAATCGCCGCAGAAACTGCCGCGTTGATGAACAATCAGAGTGTTCCCGCCCCTGTCTTGGTGAGAGGACGATGAGCCGCGCGACCGGTCCATGGCCAGACCAGAACTGCGGCCCGACTTGGATTCCGAGCATGACTGTGTTGAGCGCACGCATCGCCCTCTCCCTTCGGTGGGATGTGCACGTTTGTAACACCGGCACAGCAGCGATTTTGACAATCGAACCGGTGCATAGCGCCAGCAAGAGCAACGGTGACGTCAACTCCTTCAGAGGTCAGAGCGCACGAATCCTCCTGGGTGCCGACCACCCGGATTAGTGTGCGCTGATCGAAGTGGGTTGTAAGGCACGGCAGAGTAAAATACGTAGCGACGAGATGCCCTCGCTTTACGCGACGCATCGCGTCGCATCACGACAAATCTCGGTGGCCCGAGCCAGAGTCCGCGACCTTTCGCCGCTGGTTGGGCGAAACGTGGGGTGACGCCGCATCTGCTGGCGTGGCCCCCTTCAAATGGTACAGTGTACCGTCAATGTTGGTACATTGACCATGTTCGAGGCACTGTGTACCGTTTCGGTAAAATGACCAGGCGCGCGCCAAAACGCCAGGCCGAAGCAAGCAACAGCTTCAATATGGGGCGAGCGGCGGCGGGGGAGGCAAGCGCGCGCGTCCTGTAAGCAGCGAACGGCGTTCTTAGCGAGGCCACCGTGGCCATCAAAGATACAAGACACTCCGCACTATCTGCCGGTGCCACTTGCACCTTCTAACACCGAGTCAAGTGCCGGGGCCGCGCATCATGCCGTCCAAGCCCAAGTCCTCCGAAGAGCAGCAGCTCCGAGAGGAAGCGATGGCCGAGTGGCTCGCGCTGGGGCTCGCCGTCGAGGATTTCTCGATGGAGAAGATACTGAGTGAGTATAATCCCTTGCTCCTGTAATCCTGGCTGCGTAGATGGACTAACAGAAGCACCGGACGCTGATGCTATCGATGAGCGCAGAGCTGTGGGACGAGGAGGACGGTGAGGGCGAGGGCGACGAGGAGGACGCGCTGGACGCGCTGGAGGACAAGCAGGAGCTGATGCAGGGCTTTCAACTGCTCGGACCGATCATGGAGCAGGCCAAAGACGCCGCTGCGCAACTGAAGGAGACGGTCAAGCAGGAGGCGAAGAGCGCGCTCGCGACGGCGTGGAAGTACGCCGAGCTGCCGCCGCTGCGCCGGCGGTGACTGCTCCGAGAACACGTGAGCGACATGCGTACGATGGACGTGGAGGCGCACAAGTACTCGCGGACCAAACAACGTGTCCTTGACGAGTTTGAAGAAGCGAAGCAGGCGAACGCGGGCATTCAGTTCGGGCTGAAGAAGCGCAACCAACGGCGCGCGCCGCTGCTGCATCGTACCCGCGAGATGCGAGGCGAGGCGGAACGTGAGAAGCAAGCCAAGCTCTTAGAAGAGATGAAGCAGAAGCGGCAAGCGCGGTTGGACAAGGAGGCGCTCGAGAAGAGGCAACGTGAGGAAGAGAACGAGCACAGGAAGGAGGAGGAGCTCATCGAGCGCCGCCAGATGAACCAGCGTTACTGGCAGAAGCACTTCGAAGAAGCTCGTGCGTTTTCATCCCAGCAGACACTCGAACAGGACCGGAGTGAGGCGTTTGCGGAAGCTGTCGAGGAAATGAAGGAGGAGAAACGCGCGGCTGAGGGTGAAGAGGACGCTGATGCAGGGCTTGACATTGAACGGAACGAGACGCAGTCAGGCCTTGGAGTCTTTGGGACAGCGTTGGAGCCGGGCGAGTGGAGCTCCAAGATAGATGGCGGGCATCATGTTGGAATGGGTCGGTTTGTCACTTTTCTGGTGGACCAGTAGCTGGGCTACATCTCGTCGTCGAGTTGCTGTCTCACATGTTGCCGGTTCTTCGCTTGTGCCCACTCAGATGAACACACCATCGGACTCTTTAGCGCCCGCGGATTCATTGTCGAGCACGAGCGCAAGCGTGTCGACCTCATGGAGGCGCAGTCAAAGGTGGCAATGCTGGAGGAGAAGCTGCAACAGGCTCAGCTCGCGAGAGAAACTCTGATGCACGAGCGGCGGACGATCCTCGAGCGCAAAAATCAGCACATCCAGGAAATCCAAGTGATAGCAAGCGAGTACGACGAACTCAACGCACTGCTGGCTGGTCCACCACGCCGGGATCCGAAAGACAAGGAGAAACTTCAATTCCACACATTGGTGACCCGACGAGCGCAACACCTTGAGCATATCAAGGCGCTTGAGTTTCGTCAAAGCAACATCGACAAGAAGATGGCCATCATCGCCCGCTCCGATGCTACGTTTGGACCACTGCTGACTGAAGCCAAGAGGTTCGAGGCGCTGCTGGAGCAGGAGCTTGCCGAACTCACCAAGGACAGGCACGATCTGCCCATGGTTGTGGGCAAGTCAATCTTCCAGACGACTCCGCTCGGGGGAGATACACAACTTGGCGTGTCCCCAGACGCTGCTTTCGTCACTGAGCAATTCCAAGATCCCACCCTCCTGCTCAATCAGGTGACAATGGAGAGCAAATTGCATATTCTCAAGACAGCAGCGGCACCCGTGGATGAGCATTACAAGAAGACGCGCAATGCCATGGTCGAACGCTGGAAGGCGGCTGAACTGAAGAATCAGGCCGAGCAAGACCTCGAGGCCAGCCAAACACGACTCGCAACTATCCGCGATCGTCTCCTTGAACATCAAGCCGCATCTCGACGGAGCGACCTGATCCTCGCGATCCAGCGATTCCACGTAAGTGCCTGCAAACCAGTTGCATGATCATGATCGTCTCTCTAACCATTGAAATGACCTGCTCTGCTTCTGGCATTAACAGAAAGGGCCGCACAAGCTTCGACAGTGCATTTTTCCCATGAAGGGGCAAATCGAGTGGTGGGCGCATCGCAACACGTCCAAATCGTTCTGCGTTGAGTGGAACGACGCGCACAACGGGATTCGTCGCCAACGGGACGAGCTGTTCGCGAAGCTGACTGGCAGCGTCCGCTTTCCGAAGCGAAGCCGCTATCGCGTGCGATTTAGTGTGCTGGGCTCCTTCATCGTTACGCCGAGCGACGTCGAAGAGGCAGACACCAAGCGAGCGCCTGTGGATGGGTGGCAGCTATTCATCGGCGCCGACTTTGATGCGCTGCAGCTGAATGAATTTCGTGATCCGGCCGGGAATGTAAGTCGGTGTCCTTCCTGATCTGAGTGATAGCGACCTGGTCTGACACCGCTGCTGTGATGTTAATACCGATTCCAGATCGTGCAGAGCGGAGAGCTCGTTTTCGAGTTCTTTGGCCCCCGGCTATGCTTCTCCTTCGAGTTCCGGCGTCTACGGGACGCAGCTTCCGTTCGTCGGAGCAAAGCAGGGAGCGGTTGTTCCCGCGTGCTTTGCGGGGCAGGAACCTTTGAAAAACGGCTAGAAGACTTTCGAGAAGAGGAAATGCGGGTGCGTCTTATTCAACGAGAGGATCACTTCGTCTCGGAACTGGTCAAGACTTTGCGACTATAGTCGGAGCACAACAGCAGCCAGCGGTGCGCCGAGTTGCTACAGGAGCTGATCCTGGTGGAGAAGAGCCGAGAGCCAACGTGGGACTCAAAGCTGTTTCACGGCCACATCCAGCGCTTCCAGCGCGACCATTACGTTCAAATGCTGCGCACGGAGATAAAGAAAGAGGTACGAGTCTATATCTTTGGCGGCTTCGTTGCCGGGCTGTGTGAATTGATCTGATGCCAATGTGCGCGTTCTGACCGAGAAACAGATCGGGAAGCAGATCGATGCAGAAATTGGCCAGCGCAAGACGCGACAGCAGCTCGGTCAGTCCGCGGGCGCACTGGATACGGCTTTGCCAGCGCTTAACGACCCTGCGGGGCGCCAACTCGACTTTATTGATGCGTCAAGGTTGGTCATGCCACTGAATGGTCTTTCCTTAACTGCTTACACTTCTGAGTTCTCATGCGACGCCGCTCAACATTCGCCTGATGCGTAGGGTGGACTTCCAAGAGCGAAAGGCGGAGTTGCTCCAGCCGCATATTGCAAACGTAAAAAGCAGTCTCGGCTTCAACTGCAGCTTCAAGTCCCAGGCGGAAGCGTTGGCCGCGTCTGGATCACAGCGGATTCAACACAGCAAGTTGCCAGCGCAGGAGTCGTACACGCATGCGGCTATGGTCGTCGGTATCCGATACGAGTGGCGCAGCGGAAGAGCGAAAGTGCACGTACTGCAAAAGGTGAGGACATGCGTGGGGTTTCTGTTTGTCCTTTATGGTAGCTGACTTATTGTAAATGCACCGGAACCGTCGGGTCTAAGTTGGCCAGCGTGACTGCCGGCGATCCCAGTGATATACGAGAGCGAGAGACGTCCACTCGGTGGAGCGCTCTTGATGATGCGAACGCAGTATATCTGGGCAGTCAATGCGCCAAGGCGCTCCAGGCGAGGCGGCAGCAAGAAGCGCAAGCCCGCGAGATCCTGTCCAGAAACCAGCAAAAGACCAAGTTGGTGCAGCAAGAGACGGCAAAAACTCGACAAGAAGACAACGAGATTCTGGCGCGCGAAGCCATGAAGGACGAGATCCGAAAGCGCCAGAAGGACCGCGAGCTGAAGCGACGAGAGCTGCTCTTCTACGCTGACGGAATACGCCAGGCAACGTACAACGAGAGCGTGTCGGCTCAGATCGATTTTCAGGTGCAGCGTCGACTAAAATCTCTCGCCGAGGACCGGACCGACTCCGAGGCTGCGGTGAGCTCCACCACGGAGAAGGAAGACATTGCTCGCAGTGTCAAGGAAAAATTTGCGCGCAATTTTATGGCTGGTCGCCTCCAATCGGTCAAGAAAACGTGGCAGCGACGAGAGAAGCGTATTGACGACCGGCGTCAGCGAGAGCGGAACGAGCGCGAGTTTCGAATTCGCCAGGAGCAGCAGTTGATCGACGGCATTAACACAACGAACCAGCAGGAGCTCGCGGCATTGAGGAAGGATCAAGAAGTGCGAACCAAGAACCAACTGACCATCCCAAACTTCGAGCACGCGGTTGGTGGGGCGTTCGAGTGCGAGCATCGCAACCTCAAGGCGTGGGGATCCAAGTACGGGTTCGGGCAGCGGTGCAAAGCCTGTGGGAAGGAAATGGCCGCATCATTTGACGACCCGCTTCAGGGACGCGGGGCCGATCCAGAACTAGACGAAGACGTTCGACAGCACAGGGCACAGACGACCTCGGGCGTCTCGCTTCGCTTCCGCGACTCAAAACATCTACAGACGATCGAGAACGAACGTGTTCGGCTTGAGAAGGAAGCGCGACTAATCGAGGAGTCGGAGGCCATGCTGTACGACCGGGTCGCTCCGAAAGAGATCGACGCACTGGAATATCGACACGGTCTGAATCGGAAAGCTGTTCTGGAGGGTGCAAACTGCGACGATCCGCTGTACCAACGCCTGGTCCAAGACGTTCATCACGCGTCGTTCGAGGACGACCTCCTGTTTCACGGCCGACTGAGGAACTTCCACTTTCGCATCCAGCAAATCAACGAGCAGCACGGCCACTGCACCGTCTTGCTGACCGTCCAGGTGAGCGCTCTTGTCTATCTCCCTCGTGACCTTGGACAGAGTCGCTTACTCTTGATGGCTGTGCTATGTGGGTTTCTGTAGCTCGACTTCCTCGACCGCGCCCGGTTGGACAGTTCTGCCGTTCAAGACAAGCTGCCGCTGATCGAGCGGGACTATGGGCGCGCCGTCGCGTTGCTGGAGGAAGACACCGCCGCTTCAAGCGCTTTCGAGACGGCAAAGACCGAGGTCACCGCCGCAATTCGCGAACGCGAGGTACCAAAGCTGTTTGCTGCGAAGAGAGCTTGGTGCGGTATGTTTATCGTGTGTGTGGAATGTTGTTCAGGCCGCAAACCACGCAATTGAAGGCGTAGAAGAAGAAGCCGAGTTCGCCGAGTTCCACGCGCCGTCGCTTGCCAAGAGCAGCGACGACATGGCCTCCGTGTGTGCTCGTTTCTCGAACGAGCGCGACGAAGCCAAGCTACAGCTAGGATCCGTCAGCGATCAGCTCGAGAGGATCAAGAGGGATCGAGAGAATGCCGGCTTCGCGCTACGCCGCCTCAAGTACAGAGCGCCAAAGACGGTCGTACGGACGCGCTTCGGTGCGGCAACCGTACAATTCTACCGCGAAGAGGACGAGTGCTTGGTTGTCGACCTTCTGGACTGGGAAGCGGTTGTGTACATCCCAATCAGTGAAGTTATCGCGTTTGAAGACACGTTCTGTGAAGAGGAGCGGGCGATGATGGCGACCGAGGACGCGCGAACACGACTGTTTTATCGAGACGAGCGCGAGCTCGAGCAGCGAGAGCTGTCGCTGATGGAAGCGGAGGAGCGTGAGGTGCGGTTCATTACTGTGTGGCGTGTCAAGAAGGAGTCAGATGAGGAGCGCATGGAGCACGAGGTTTGCAAGACCGAGCTCGAAGCGCAGCTCGTATACGAATTAGAAGAGAAGCCGGCGAAACTTGAGCTGGCTCGACGAGAAGCAAACAAACTGCTTGTCAGTGGCCGCGTTGTGTTTGGCGGCCGCAAACGTCGGAAACCGGGTCGTCTCGACCTACTGCGGGCCGCGCGAGCGTGCGAGAAGCGCCTCGCGATGGCTGCCGTCGAGGAAAAGCTTCTTCGTAAGAACTTGGAGCTGCAAACTCAAAGCGAGAAAGAGCGAGACGACATGTACGTCAAGACTCTCAGCCGGGAGCTGCTGCTTGATCTAACCAAGGAGATTTTGGCTGAAGCAAGTCAAGAAGTGATGGACCAAGAACACTACAAGATTCGCGAGCTTGAGCGCGTCTTCAGTCGCAAGTCAGCGATCGCAGAGTGGGGCCAAGAATCGTTTCAGCTTGTGCAAGAGCCCGACTTCGTCTTACCAGCTCAAGTGGCGGTGGGGCTCAATCGTCTGTGGGTGGCGCGGCGCAAGAAGTGGTCACTGCAGTTCGCAGCGTGGAAAATCGAGATGGGCAAGCTCCAGGTGCTTCGGCAGGAGCTCGCTCGTCGTGAAGAGCTGCGTCGAATCGCAGAGGAGGAGCGTCTGCGCCGTGAGCGCCACCAGCGCGAGATGCTTGCCGAAGAGCGACTGTGCCGCAGGTTTTACATGGAAGAGATGGTGCTGTGCATGCAGGAGCGGAAGGCGATGGCGAGCGCTGAAGCGGAGATGCGGGACTACTTGCGGAAGCTGGAGCTCGAGGCCATGAAGACCAAGTACGCCAAAATGGTCGAGGACCGAAACCGCGTGAACGACAAGGCCGCGCGCCGACTGGAGATCAAGCTGTGCAAGAACGAACAGCACCGACTCCACCGCGAGTGGGCACAGATCAAGGTTGAGGATGCGATGGCGACGCAGATTCGCGGGCGCGAGCTGGCGGAGGCTCAGGCGGCAGCGCTTGAGCGGCAGTTCGACAAGTTTCTTATTGATCAAGCCATGAACGGCCGGATCAGCGCAGAGTTGGAAGCGAGCCGCGTCAACGAGCGCCTCAAGGAGGCTCAGCGTGTTGCCGAGGAGAAACGTGCGGCGTTTCAGACGAAACTCGAGCAGGAGCGAATGATGGCGACAGTGGAGACGCTGTACGCGATGGTGGCCGCAGAGCTAAAGTGGATGGACGCGATGGAACGAGCGGCGTACTGGAGGTATCGCACGGAATCAGCCGAAGCAAACCTGAAGCTGATTGAGCCGCAGCTTCGTCAAATTATGGCCGAGCGAACGCACGTGGTGGCAGACGCTGTTGCCAAGCGCCAGTACGCTGATAAGTGCAAGGCGCGCGTCGTTGCTGCGGATGCGGCGCTGAGTACTGCTGTTCAGAAGCGTCACGCGTGCGAGCAAACGTACAAAAAGATCCATCGCGAGAACGCCATCATCGAGTCCAGCGTGCTCCACGACCGCGTGCAGCTCTTCAACACCGTCTACCCCCGCGACCAGCTACATGAGCGCCATTTTGCGTTACTGGTCGACATGATTGTGCGTCAAGTAGTCGTTGTGGGCAGCGAGCGCGAAGTCGCGCGGCTCCAAGATAAGCTAAAGCAACTATCAACGGAGCGCGCGTTCAAGGCGAAGGAGGTCGGCGTGCTCCAGCGAAAGCGACGGCGCGAGAACCACATGCGGCTGCGTCGCGCTGAGCTCGGAGCGCTGATGTTTGGCAGGTCTCGCCGCCGAGTGTTGAAGGAGCGGTTCCAGCAATGGATCGAGCTGTGGTCGCGGCGCACGGTTGTACGCGCGTCGTTCGAGCTGAAACACAAGCTCATGCTTCAGGAACGCCGGCTGACGACGAATGAGACCGCTACAGGGTCATCGAAGTCGCAGGTGCTGCCTGGTATGAGCGGAAAGCTATCGCCGAAACTCACAAAGTGCAAAGCTGGACCGGTGACGAGGCTCTCAGTGCTGCATGACCACCAGAAGCGGCGTGTGCCGTGCCGGCTGTGCAAGACGCAGTACTCGGAAGAGCAGAACAACCGCTTCGCGTGCGCGTATCACCCGGGCACGTACGAGTTTGCGTGCGTGCGGACGTGTCCAACACGCAGTGACACGAATGGGAAAAGCGGCGCCAGTGCTGCAGCCAGTGCGACGGCTTCGGTGTCGCCTCCATGCATGATGCATCGCGCCAAGCGCTGGCTTTGCTGCAACGAGATGGATGAGGGACGATACGGAAGCACGGGGTGTCAGCGGCGGTTCCATTTGCCAGTTAGAGACGAGTCGGCGATGGTGGAGCTCGTGGCGGCGAGATCAAATCATGAAAAGAGTCTGCTCGACCAAGTGAACCAGCAGCTGCTGGAGCTGCGCGAGCGCGATCTCGTGGGTAAAGTACGGCGCGCTACCAAGACGGTTGTCTCCAAGATGGAGCAGGAGTTAGCTGACAAGCGCGCAGTCGCAGCCAAGTACCACACGCTTGACCGCCGAAGCTAGCTGTGAAGGTCTCCGACGTTGTTCTTAGTGCGATTGGGTGCTGTGGATTGCCTGGGCAACAGCAAAACAGTTAGCACTATCAACACATCGGGTGAGCAGGTCCGATGAGGTGGTTACCCGCTAAATGCGGTCGCGGAGATGCGCAGAGGAGACGCCACAGGTCTCGGCGAGGTCGGCAAGCGGGTCGGTTGCTAAGTCCGTAGTGTCGCGTCCGTTGCTGTCCGTACGTGATGCATTTGCCGCCATCTTCGCCGCGAACAAGCGCGAAATATTGGCAAAGAACGCTCGCGGGCTCCCACGCGGTGCTTCGGCCTTCGTTGGGTCTACTGCGCGACTATTGCTGC
The DNA here is from genome assembly GCA_023338115.1 of Phytopythium boreale. Lineage (NCBI taxonomy): Eukaryota > Oomycota > Peronosporomycetes > Pythiales > Pythiaceae > Phytopythium > Phytopythium boreale. Next base: position 29,238 of record JAADYG010000026.1, read on the forward strand.
CACTTGCCGACGGAGACAATTCGACGATGTGCGGGTACCGCACCGCCTGATCTGCGATCACTGCGGCGAGCGTCTCGACGTCCTCGTTCGTGATAGACAACGGGAGCGCAAGCTCTTGCCAAGTTGTGCGGAAGAGATCGTGCGCTGCGCTTCCCCAGTAGTTGGCCAGAAACGGGTGCTGCAGCGCCTGATCGGCGGTCGTCCGCTCCGACGGAGCTCGACGTAACAGCCCTTTCATGAAGTCGCGGCACGTGGGGCTGAACCGGTTGGGCATTGGCGGCAGCGGGTCGGTGCAGATAGCCTCCTCAAGTCCGAAGAAGCCGTCGTCGACCGCGAATGGGTACACGCCTGTTGCGAGGTAGAAGAGCGCGATGCCGAGGGACCAGACGTCGCTCACGCAGCCGTAGTTCTCCCCCGAGATGCGCTCCGGCGCCATGTACATGATGGTGCCTTCAAACTCGGAGAAGAACGACTCGGACTGCGCCAGCATGCCGGCCAGCCCGAAGTCAGCAATCTGCAGACCAGAGCAACAAGCGTGTGAGGAGACCAGTATGTGAGGCTTCCGGAGCGGTCTACACTAGCGAAGCGCACCTTGAAGTCGCCTTGGCGGTTGATGAGGATGTTGGCCGGCTTGATATCCCGGTGGACCATCCTACGCCGCGATCGGAACGACGCAGAGAAAGTGAGGGTCATCACCGTGATTGCAGACGACAGGCGCATGCTCAATCGTCATACCGTCGAGCGTGCATGTGATCGAGAGCGGTGAGGCAGCAGAAGGCGGTGTGACGCAAGACGTCCTCTGATATGGTGCGTTGGGCATCCAGGAGGTCCTGCATACTGCCGAGCTCCATGAACTCCGTCACGATGCTCACGGCTCCCTTGGACGGTCGAAGGTACGCGCCGTAGAAGCCCATGATGAATGGACAGCGCTCGTCTTGCGCGCTGTGATGCGACTGAGCGCCAAGCGGCGATGCGTTGGCGTGCAGTGCGTGCAGTTCGTGCTGGACCATGCGCCGTTCGGCGTCCTTGTACACGGTCACATCCTTGACCGCCACCAGCTTTAGCGCTGGAACGTACACGCCGAGGTACACGATCCCGCCCGCACCACTGCCGAGCTTCTTGATGCGCTTGATGCGGCGTCCAAGCTCCGCCGGTCCATCGTGTGCGACTACGTGGAACTCGGCAGCCTCCGGTGAGCTCATGCTGAGCGTCACGCTCGACTTGCGCCGCTGTCTGGTGTCGTTGGCTGCGGCAATGAACGACCGGCGACGCTCAGACGCTTGGATGTTGGCTGGATACGGCGCAGAACCCGGCGCATGGCTTTCATATTGAGCTGGCTGGACGTGCGACTTGTGCTGAATCGACTGCGGCGGTGCTGGTGGAGGTATACCGGCTTGAGGCGCTTGCAGCATGAGTGGCAGTTCAGGCGGCTTGACGCCACCCAGGTCGAGGCGAAGGTTCAGGTTCTTCTTGACGTGCAGCGGTGGTGACTTGGCCACACCAATCGAGCTGACGTCGTTCACTGGGCTTGCCGCTCGGAACGCGTCGCCGGTGTCATCATCGCCTTGAAGTCGCAGGAATTTGACGCCGTTTGCTGCGACTGCTGCGTGCTCCAGCTTCTTTTGACGGAACCGGCGGGCACGTCGAGCAGCTAGCGCAGCTGCGCAGACCGCGGCGCCGCGTACGGCAATCGGACTCGTGGGCATCGTTGACATTTGTGCGCCACTCGCAGCTACCGCCGTCACACCCGGCATTTTGGCTGAAGTCGACTGGAGCGGATGAGTTCTGAAAGGGAAGTACGCCACTGGCAGAAAGTGGAGGTTGGCGCGTTGCAGATCTCCTCCTGCCCATCGCCATGGTGACTAAGGCTGACAGCAGCTAAAATTAGAAGCGCCACGGCAAGACGAACAGGACGGTCGTGGTGGTAAGACGGCCCTTATCATTGAAAGACGTTCATCAGACTTGGAGCAAGCGCTATCGGCTTTCTTCATCAGTTATCTAGGGCGCGCGCATCGTCGACAAACGTGTACAAGAAGCTCGACACGCCGACCTTTTGCACGGCACGTTTGCCAGCCGGATCGCTCCACGACACGTTGTGCACGAGGGCTTCGAGGCTCTGCTTGAGTGGCCCGTCATTCTCTTCGTCCGCCATCCCTGCGAGGTGCACCGCGCCGCTGTGCCGCGACGCGAACGGCTTCTTTGGACGTTGCTCATCCAGCTTGTACACCAGCAGCAGGCAATAGCCCGCGTCGCCGCACAGGTTGGTCAGCAAGTCCGCGACCGCAATACGGACATTGACCAACACGCCGTTCCCCTGGTTGTTGTCGCCTGCTTGAGCCAGCACGGTGGCCAGTGCCATTGCTAGCCGTTCCTTGGTCGCGGCAACGCTTGTCGGCTCATGAACCGCCAGATTCGACAGGATCTCGGCCGAAAGCTCACGTCGCTCGCTTGACTAAGGACGACGGCGTCGCGTCAGCAGTTAGCGAACGAACACTCACGGACAACCGAGTGAGGGACGTACTTGGTGGTGGAGCGTGGCGTCCCACAACCCGGAGGTGAACCCATTGGGCAGCGTCGTCAGCACGTCGTGGTCTCGGAAGCTCAGGTTGCGCAGCGCCTCAAGAGCGAAGCCCACGCATTTATCCAGAGGCGGTGGGAGTGTTCGAGTGAGTTCCACAAGACGCTGGAAGACGCCGAGATCGAGCATCGCCGTCGCCATCTCGCTGTCGAGGCTCGCATGTGTGAGTGCTATCACTGTGGACACGTAGGAATGGACTGATGAGAACGGACAGCCAGCAATCAATCATGTGACGCCAGACAATCAGCCTTACCGGTGAACACCAGGAAGTCGTGAAGCTCAAATGCCGACCAGCTACGTCACCGCCAAGACCGAAGCGGACTGAGCACCTAGGTGAAGTCAAGATAACCTGCAGTGTCCACGAAGACCAGCTTACGCATGGCCAAAGATGGCTGTCGAGCTCCACGAGTATGCTTGAGTAGCCTGCTCCTCTAGCATCCGCGACAAGTGGTGGGCTACGAGCACCATGTCAAGACTGTCAGATCAAGGACGAGGGTTCACCTGCACTGCTACCAGTAACCAGTGGCGCACCGAGTGTCGTGGCGCCGTCTGCGCGTCGGAACTCGTCCCGATCGTCCGCGTCGATGAGTCGCATGGCGATCTGAGCGACGGCATCATGGACGAGTGAGCTGTCTGTCCCCGCACGGAACCGCTCCAGCTCCGTGGAGATGGGCGTGGGGTTCCGCCGCCGCGCAGGTCGTTTGGCAGGTGATGCCATGTCTCCGTTTCGGTCTGACCACCAACGTTTGGGCGGATCGCTCATCGATCAGCAGAGACGCTATATTTATCGCATCGGAAGCTGGAGGGACCGATGGCCACGATCGGCGGTAATGCGTAAAAGCTACTACGATGTGCCCTCGTGCTCGCCCTGATTGCCGATTCTCCAGCGAGTCGGTTCATGAATCGCACGCCAGTGAACGAGCGGAGATGGCGGCCAATCACGTTGGACTCGCAGCGGATCTTTCGATCTTTTGCTGAGCGCAAGTCCCTGTTGCACAGAATCTTTCCAAAAGTCGCAGCTTCAACCCACCGCCACTCGTTCCGTACCACGGAGCTCCTGACGGCCCAGTCAGCCTTCTCATAGCTGCTTCCAGCTTCGCTCGGCGCAGTTGATGCCTCTGATCCGCCGAGTCTAATAAAAAACCACGGCGCGGCTCTGGAAACAAACGCGCGCTTGCTCTGTTAACGACTAACCCACTGCAAGCTTCTCGGCGCGATTGAGACCCGTCCAGCCTCCAACAACACGATGAGCACCACCGTCGCGGCGGCGCTGTTGTCGCCCTCGGCGGCATCTTCGCCTTTATCCGGCGTCTGGTCGCGCCTCTTCCAGCAGTTTGCTCCGCGGTCGCCTCGAGTGAACCGCTTCCTCGTGCGTTCAAGGCCGCCACAGTGCCGAGGCCCGGATGACAGGACTAACGTTCGACCAACCGTGCACGATATGATACAACTGCACAGCCCAAGGTCAAGGCGGGGCGGTTCATGCTCGAGCTCGGACTGCCTGCCGAGTGGAGAACAGTCGAGGTGGTGCTAGCGGGCGCCTCGCTCGACGACTTGGGGCTCTGCTACTACGAGGACCGGCACGACCGTCAGCAGCCGCCGCTCGGTTGGATCCCGCTGCATGCCGCGCACATCGACACGCTCGAGGTCAGCGAGACGTCTACGAAGCAGTCTCAGGTGTGTTATAGGTACAGTAGTACTAACTCTGATTGTCCAAGCAGGAGGTGCTGATGGTGGTCACGGCCGACAAGACGTGGTTCCTGTGTGCCGACCACGCCCGCGACGTCGGTGACTGGGCCTCGGAGATTTGCTCGACCATCGACCGCGCCGCCGACGCTGAAATCGGTGCCCGTTCCCTGCCAAGTGCCGATTTCAACACGCAGTCGCCGCGCTCGCAGCAGCCCGATACCAGCGCAAAGAAGCAGAATCGACAGCGGCAGCGGCTCTCGAGCAGCGCCACCGCCGCCACGCTGCGGGAACTCCAGTCGCGGGATGCCAAGGCCCGCGTGGTCGAGTTCCTTGAGATCCTGGTGCGCTGCTCGGCGTCTGACGCGTGCGGGCAGGCGCTCAAGGGAGCCCTCTCGTGGTCCTGCGTGCGCAACATCACCTGGAAGATCTGGCTCGACTACATACCAGGAGACCTTCAGATCCGCCAGTGGGTGCCTGTCGTGCGCGATAAACGCCGCCACTACGCGGGCGAGCGCAAGCGCTTCTCGGTACTTCGCGAGAACCTCGCCGGTTTAATTGGTGACGAGGTAAGCACTTGTGAACGTGGACTGCGTTTCGTCCGTCGACTGATGATGTCGCTGTTGTTGACGTCGACCATGACATGACACAGGAGTTTGTCGAGAGCTGCGAGGCCTCTTAAGACATTCTGCTGTACGATATCTATAAGGACGTCCGGCGCACGCGCGGGCACATGAGCTTCTTCCGCGACCCGCAAGTTCAGGCCCTCATGGTCCGCGTGCTCTACACGTACTCGATGGCGCACCCTGCCGTGTCGTACAACCAGGTGCGTGACAGTCGCCGTTTGACCTCTGCTTTTGACTGGGTTATTGACCGCTTTCCTCGTCATGTACGATCCTCACCGTACCAGGGCATGAGCGAGCTGCTCGCGACGATTGTCTACCTGCTGCACATTGAGCAGTGGCCGACGGGCTCGGAGGCTCAAAGAGATGCGGAAGTCGTTGACGACCAGCACAACAAGCCACAGCGAGACACGGAAACTGGCGGCAGCTACGACTTTTTCAAGTTCACGCGGCAGCAGAGTGCGCCTCGACTGCGGACAAGGTCGACCGAGAAGCTGGGGGACTTGGACGAACAAGACGCGTCCTACGTGTACGTCGAGTCGTTTTTGGGCATGCAGAGCGACGGCAGCGTCGACGGAGACGCCTTCCTCGATCGCGACGCGCTGTTGCGGCTTCCGGCGTTTTCCGGGGCCTCCGGGAACTACTACGAATGCTGCCGGGACGCCGCCGAAGAGGTCGTGCGCGAGCTAACGCTGGCCTCGTTCATCGAGCACGACGCCTACGGTCTCCTGGAAGAGATCATGCTGCGCATGGCCGGCACGTTTTGCCCTGACGTGGTCGTCGTGCCAATCGACCTCGCGTTGACGAACGAGCATGTTCTCAAGCGGAGCCAACAGCAGCATCAAGGAGGTCGCCGTCGCCACGGCAGTCCGTCGGGCGTCTCACACTCGTCGCGCAGCGCGAAGCTGTCGGCGTTGCCGCTGTACGAGCAGATGAACCGCATCCACCACCACATTCTGAGCCGCTGCGATCCGCCGACGGCGCGCTGCCTCTCTCGCCTGGGCGTCGAGCCGCAAATGTTTCTGCTGCGCTGGGTGCGCGTGCTTATGGCGCGGGAGTTTGAGCTGGCGCAGGTGTGGCGCATATGGGACGCCATCTTCAGCCTCACGCCCAGCGACTTCTCCTTCATCAACCTGCTGTGCGCCGCCGTCGTCCGCGCCTTCCGCGACGACATCGAGAGCGCCGAGGACGCGACGAGCGTGCTGCTCGCGCTTCGAGACGTGTCGGACAGGATAACGGCCGACCAGCTCGTCGACATGGCGCGCGAGCTCTATGACGCGCTGCTGATCGCTGCGGCTGCAGAGGCCACCGCAAGCGCAACGACCTGATAGTGAACGGAAGGCTACATGGTTGGAAATTGAAGGACATTTACCACGACATCAGTATCTACCTGTCGATGTCTTGCCTTGGCTCGCGTTCTACCTGTATGCTTCCACTTGATGCCTACTGCTTCTTGGGCTTTCGCGATGGGGACGAGCCCTTCTTCTTCCGGCCAGGCGGCGAAGGCGCGCGCTTGGTGAGCAGGTTGTTGCCGGCGTGGTGCTGCTGCTTCTTGCGGTTGGCCGACAGCGTCTTCGGGGTCTCGGACGGGAACGGCGAGAGCTCCGTGCGCGGCAGGTCCGTGCGCACCTCGAACGTCTGCTTCTTCTGGAGCATCTTCTGATGGTCGTCCTGTATGCCAGAGAGAGAGAGAGAGAGAGAGAGAGAGAGAGAGAGAGAGAGAGAGAGAAACGCAGTGGTTCAGATCACCCATGATGTAGTCGCGATCGCAGGGAGGACTCACAAAGTTGGTGCGGAAGGTGATCATGCTCTCGAGCTTCTTGCGGTTGTAGAACTTGCCGCGCGTGTCCACGAGGTAGAAGCCGCGCGTGGTTCCGAGCTTGAGGATGATGTTGCTCTTGGTGTTCGGGTGGGCTGACACGAACTCGACCGGGACGTCGATCGGCTCGCCAAAGTCCTATTGCACGCCAAATGACGTGTTAGGTGAACCTTGTCGGATGAACACGAGAAAAGCAATGCCCGACGTACGCCAAAGAACTTGTGCGTGGTGAACCGCAGCTTGTCGCCGCCCGCGACGACCGAGATGCGCGCCACAGCGCGCTGTTTCAACGTCGGAACACGGATCAGTTAGTAACCAACACGCAGTAGCAACACTGCGCAGACCGTCTCAATTAACGTACTCGAGCGTGGAAACCGATGAGGCAGGCGAGCACAATGCTCGTGCCGAAGCCCACAGACGACCCAAAGTCGTTGGTAACCCACGAGAAGAAGCTCGGCTCGCCCAGCACGGGATGCACTGCGCACGGATCAAAAAGAGGTGAGTGACTACACGGTGCTCACAACTGGTGTGGCGTCTAGCGCGGACTCACTCTCGATGAGGCTCTGCTCGTAGCCCTTGAACCACGACCAGAACGCGATCTGCAGGCCGCGAGGAACGAAGGTGAGTGGGTCTCTACAACGTCAAGACTCCCTATCGATCCGTCGCCGCTTACATGAGCCAAGGAGCCAGCGGAGGCCATGCCGAAGTAGCCCTGTCGTTTCACAGTCCGTCACGGAGCCGAAACATTCGAGGTTAGCACTGCACGGCATACAGATCGTGGCTGTTGACGTGCCTTGCGCGAGTACTCGTAGAGCACGTCGCTGTTCTTGATGTCGTCCTGCTCCGGGTGGTTGGCGAGCACGCGGTCCCAGATCTTCTCGTTGGTCAGCGGCTCCTCCTTCTCCTTCGTCTTCTTGGCCGCCTTGTCGTCCGGCGCCGGGCCGCTGGAGAGCACCACAAGAGTTCCAGCCGCACATTAAACCCCGCTGACAGCGCGTTTCTCCGCCAATCCTGCGCGCATGTACCTCGAACTGAAGCGCTGGAGCTGCGCGGAGACGGCAGGAGCTCGCGCAGAGCCGCCGTTGAGGCGCTGAAGCGCACGGAGCGCCGCCGCCGCCGGCCGCCGCTGGAGGTGCACCCACTGCATCATCGTCGACGGTTTGGTGGTTATGTCGGTCGCCGATCACCAGACAAGCGCAGGTCAAAATGTCGTGTTGCGCGAAGGTATTCACTTCCTATGTCCTGATTATACTGGTGCTGAAGGAGATCTTTAAAGATTCATATCCGTATGAAGGGCATTTAAAACGGGACAAACGGATGCCTCTTAATCTGAGCAGGTCCCATTTCCATCCCGTGATGCCGCCGCGAAGGAGACCGCGGGAGGTGCCGGTGGCGAAGCCTTCCGCTGCGGAGATCTACGTGTAGGCGTCATCATAGCGACGTATCGCCCTTTTTTCACTAGCTGTCGGAGTTTGGCGTCGTTTTGGCTGGCGTGTGGGTCATAGCTCAAGGCTATTCCATGGATACGATGTTGTGCTCCCTTTGCTGGTTCGAAGCCCGAAGGTGCTGCTGCGTGATGACAAGGACCGGAAGGATCGGGGCAAGGGATGGATACCAAACGAGCGTCGGCCTGGCGCGTCCAAACACTTGGCGTCCACGCACCAGAAGGATATTATGAAGACAAAGTAAGCTAGCGATGGATACCGTTAGTATCCGAATCTTGGTCGGGCTGCCAAGCTAACAGCCTCCTATGGCGTCTGTGCCGTGGTTATCCAACAGAGTCGACACGAACGAGTACTGCTCCGAGTCCGAGATCAACAAGCTTCGGTTGCTCGAAGAAGAGGTTGCCGTGCTGTGGCAGTGAGCCAGCATTGAAGTGGACTCGCTGACGCTGTGTGAGCGTATCTTGTTCGTAGGTGACAGAGCTCGAGGCCGAGGTAAGATGCATCACACTTCACCGAGTTGATCTGTAGTGGTGGATGACGCCGTGACCAAAAGCAGCCTCTAATCAGACTGTATACAGCTGCAAAAGTTCGTGCACGAGTTTTACGTCGCGGCGGCGACCTTCTCGACGCAAGCAGCCGCACAAAAGACGTACGCCGCCGCTGCAGCTCTTCGTGGCCAAAACATCCTGCTGACAGCGCGTGCTCCATCTGATTTGCCAGGCTGTTGACGCGCCTTCGCTCGAGTAAGAGGCAAGCGCATGGCGCTGCGCAGTGACCGCGCCATTCTCAGCTTCGCCGTGTTGATGGTGACGCGTTTAAGAAAGCATGCAGAAGACAGCTCAACACGTTTCTGGTGCTGAAGCGCTCGCACTGATTCAAAATAATAGTTTAGAACTCGAGCGACGGGAAAGCAAATCGGGGGCAGCAACCGAAGCCGCTCAGTATCACGGCTGCGTCGGCTGCGTCGGCTGCGTCGGCTACGACTACAGCTATCTCATGGTACAATTGTTTTCCTCTTTCGGCCCTATCTCCGTCCGGCACGGCATCCATCCTACGTGTCAAGCCAATGAGTTTCCTTCTCGCCATAAGTGCGTGGCAGCATCGACAGACGCGTCCATCGACGTCCTGCGCCGGCATTCGTCGACGTGACTATAGACCATATCATGCCCGGGATCAGAACACGTCGGGTGGCCGCGGCGGCATGAAGCTGCTGTGGTCGCGGCCGTCGTTCTGCTGGACGACGTACTGCAGCCGGAGGTTGGCGACGCGCAGCTGCTTGACCTGGTTCTGCAGCTCCTCGATCACGAGCTGCTGCGTGTGCATCTCCCGCCGGTACGTGTCCATTTCGCCGAGCGCGCTCTTGAGCAACTGGTTCTGCCGCTCGGCCGCGTCCAGTCGGTGCTGCATCTCGTGCATCTCGAGCTGCCAACGCTGTGCCTGTCGCTCGTGCTCGCGCGCCAGATGTGCGTTCTCCTCCTGCAGGCGCCGCGTCTCGTCGTTGACGACCGGCGGCGGCGCCGTGCGCTCCTGCAGCTTGAGTGCGTTCAGCCGTTCGATCGTCGCGTCAAAGTCCATAACCAATGCGCTGAAGACTCGGCTGGCGTCTGGCTGTAATCGGTAACTGAGCAGCGAAGGAAATGGAGCCGCAACGCACTTGGAGCGTGAAGGACGAGCTTGAGACGGAAGAAAGAGCCCAAGAGATGGCTGCTTTGTCGTGGTTTTGTGTTGTTGATGATGAGGAGCTGGTCGGCAGTATGAAGGGGCTATTATTCGGAGTAGATACCGTACTGTACTTTACAGTGAACCTACACGCGACTGAACTTGAGAGGAAACCATACTGAAACCAAGTTATCGTTCCCGTCGCATCCCACTCTCTTCTTCTGAATCAGCCAAAAAGCCACAAAAATATGGAAAACAAACCGGTAAATACCGGTGGAGGTCTGGTGATAGCTACTGGCAGTGTCTCGCACACGTCACACGTTGCAGTGAAACCAAAGAGCCACAACCAGATCCTGGCGCTGCTCGCCTCACCGCCTTCCTCACATGCATCTGCGACGATGTCCTAATTACAAGGGTTTTACTCAAGCTGAAGTGTAGGGTCCGCTAGGTCACGACCCAGATGCGCAGGTTGTCAATGCCATCTCGTCGTGTGTGGTCAAAACCGTTATCTCTATTGTACACGGCCCGTTATCTTCTATGCGGCCGCTTCTTCTCGCCGCTGGTATTCTCAAAGGCTCCTTTCCGAGGCGTCCGGAGCATTGTCTAGTGTCTTGTAATGCCCCGCACACCTGGGATCATAATAAATTACCATAAGCAGAGACTTGCGCTCGCAGCGCAGCGGGACGGCCCGCCTGGTGCTCACACGATCACAGCCGCGGAGCGCTGCTTGATGGAGGAGGTGCACGAGCAGCTAGCGCTCCGCTTTGCCTTGACGACGAGCGGCGCGTCGTCCTTCTCGGTCTCCTGTTCGTTCTCCTCGAAGATGTCGATCCAGATCTCGTCCTGCTCGACCTGGTCCTTGCTCTTGGCGCGCTGCTGGTGCTTGAGCATCTCGGCGCGCAGCTCCTTCTTGGTGTACATGACGAGCCACGCCATGGACACGACGGTGAAGAGCGCCCCGCCGATGCCGATGAGGCGCTGCTGGTCGCCCGAAGCGGCACTGAGCGCCACGACCGTGTTGCCTGCGGTCCCCGCCATCAAGTTCTTGCTCTGGTGGCCGAGGTACGCCCACAGAATGGCGTAAGGGACGGCGCCGACGACCGTCGAGACGGTGAAGCGCAGCGTGGACACGTCGGCGACGGCGAACCCGTAGCACTTGGCCGAGTGCGGGACGTTGGCGAGCTGGAGCAGCACGAGCAGCTTCATACTGGCGTTCTGCAGGATCGAGAGCAGCACCGCGAACGCCGGGAAGCGCGACTGCATGTACGCGTGGAGCGCATCGCGTCCGAACCGCTTGCCCACGCCGTAGGCTAACAGCGAGCCGGCCGTCTTGCCGATGATACTGAGCAGTCCGCCGGCCCAGATGCCGAAGACGCAGCCCGCGAGGATCTCAAAGATGGTTGACGGCACCCACAGCGGGATGCTGACGCACAGCACCAGCGGGAGGACCACGGCACCCCACGCCGGGTTGCTCTGGATCCACGCCATGCTGATGGTGACGTACTGCTTGACGGGGACGTAGGCGGCGATAAGCGACACGGCGACGCTCGTGGCGCCCAGCAGCGCCGCCATCTTGAGCCACCAGCGCACGCGCGCGCTCATTCGGCCCGCCGGCTGGCCACACAAGGCGCAAGCTCGTCGCGCCATTGATCAGGAGGTAGTAGGGGGAGCTGTCGAGTGGCGAGACGTAGAGGATTGGCGTGTAGAACTCGCCAAACGCCGAAAACAGGAGGAGAGCGACGGCGCCAGATGCGGATTCGTATCCTTATTCCGGTTATGAATAGCGACGCAAAGCGGCTAAATTGGTCGACGCCGCGGTCCCAGTGGCGCGACGAATCGAGGACTGGCGGTCTAATTATGGGTCGGCCGCCGCCCGCGCCGCCGACTTCGGAATGGAAGGAGCAGACTCGGCATGCGGGCAACCAGCGCGTCCATGCGCAAGCTCAAGAGTGCTCTTCGCGGGTATACTTTGTTCCATACATTTGCCCCCGCCGTCGGCCGCGACATTTCCGGCCAGGCGGGTTCTAAAAACGGGGCGCTCCGATACAAAAATCAAGTGAGGCCCCCGCGGATTACGCCGCACCGGGCACCTCCCGGGCCAGACCGCGTTTACGCAGCCCCACCCACTGGTTTACACCCACGGACTGCAAAAGGAAGCGCAAGTGGCGCCGGTCTCACTGTACGCAGTAATCAAGCCACGCAAAGACCCGCCACAGTCAGCACAGCACAGTCAGCAAGCCAATTGGCATTCCCGTTCACTGGGCGAGCGCAGCCACTTCCTCGGCGTCTTGTCCGGCCGGTCGTTGGGTTGGGCTTTTAGTCGACAGCCTGCGTTACGTGATGACATGTCTACGCCGCGCTTACGGCAGGCAGAGGAGTGTTGGTTTATCTGCTGTACAGTGTTATACAGCACAGTACTGTACCGGTTTTGATTGTGGAGCATGTCGGGTGGTGCTCCGTGCAGGACGGGTAGGCCGCTTGGGTCATTTCCACAGATCCGTAGCGGTGGGACACTGGGTATCGGTCGTTCCGGTCGCTTGTCGAGTTGCAAAGCAGTATCCAGCCGGGGATTTGGACGGAGTCGGCGTGCGACAGACAGCGCCTTCGACCCGACGCGAGTGAACCCATTGTAGGGCGTCGTTGGGTCGAAGAGGCTTTGGATTTTGATGGGGGGCCCGACCGCAACTGCGAGTAGGATGTGCAGGAGAATGCGCGTGTACACTTTGGGAGGATTGCCTTGATGCGCTCCGTTGCAGTACCTGCATGTACTATGTACCTACAGTATGTCAGGTATGTGCATGTGAGGGAAGGATGCTCGTTCGGAAATGCTCGTTGGAGGTGGTAATCGGAGTCTTGTCGCAAGGATTGTCCTCCCGTTGCCTTCTCTTGTCAGTGTCGAGGCTTCAAGTTGAATTTCAATGCGGTGTGGATGTGCGTGGCCATGTACAGTACTGTAGCTATCTCCGAAGCGACAAGCGAAAGAGCGTGCGCTTGAAGTGCAGGCGTCCTGTCAGAGGAGCTCATCCATCGAAGACCGTCATCTGGGGTGATGTTTGCTTTCAGTTCCTCCTGCGTACAGTAGTTGGAGACAGAGTGCTATTCGTCCTGGACTGCATCCCCTGTGAAGAGCATGCAGCGCTCGGTCATCCGTCTTAGACGCAAATAAAGTATATATTACTCGAAACGAACTGCGGAAGGCTTAGGCACGCTTTGGACCAGCGGCCTTCGTCGTCGCGTGGTTCTCCTCTCGCCAGTCCACTCACCAGCGGCCTTCCTCTGCTTCGTTGGACGCATTCCTCGTCCACACATCTCAACCGCGCCTCCGTCCACGCCTCATGACGGGAACGAGACCGGTAGGCGAGGAAGGCGATCGGAGGGGGAGTCCGTCGCAAAACTTAGCTTCCAATCATCACTTTCAGGCAGTGGACATGCCCGTGGCATGGCGACTGCACTGGTACTGGAGCGGGCTCTTGGCCTTGGACAAGACCAGCGGGCCGTCGTCACACGACGAGTACCGAGGCGTGGGCGTGGTCTGGCCGTTGCTCGGCGTCAGCTCGACCTGGATGGTGAGGAGCTGGTCGCTCTCCTCGCTGCTGGAGCGGCACTCGCGCTTCTGCAGCTCCTGCAGCTGGCGCCGAGTGTACAGCACGAGGAACGTCATGGCGAGCGCCGTGACGGCGATGCTGCTCACCAGCACGACGACGCGGCCGGTGCTCATCTCGGACTCGCCCGCGAGCACGGCGGCGATGCCCGTGGCCTGGTCGCCGACGTACGCCCAGAGAAGGGCGTGCGGGATGCCACCGACGGCCGAGGAGACGGCGAAGCGCAGCGCCGACACGTGCGTGATGGCAAGCATGTAGCAGCGCACGAGGTTGGGGATGCTCGAGAGCTGGAAGAGCAGCAGCGGCTTCCAGCTGCCGGTCGCGAGCACCTCGGAGAAGGCGCGGAAGGTCGGGAACTTGGAGTGCAGGTACCCGCCGATCGCTTCTTTGCCGAGCGCGCGGGCCATAAGGAACGTGAGCAGCGAGCCGCCGGTTTTCCCGATCTCAATGATGAGGAACGCGCGAGGGACACCGAAAAGCAGGCCGGCCGCCGTCTCGAGCACGGCGGAGGGGACGCAGAGCGGGATGGCGACCAGGAAGACGACCGTCACGGCTACAGACCCGAGCAGCAGATTCTGCTTGACCCAGGCGGACGTCATCTCCAGGAACTCGTGCACTGGGAGCAGCGAGATCAAGGCCATGGCGCCGCCGACGACCAGCAGCACGGCGCCGAGCTTGAGCCAGAACTGACGGCGGCGGCGCTTCTCGAGCGAGGCCAGCAGCAGCGCGCCGCTGCTTTCGTTCAGGTCGCCCACGGCCGCCGCACCGTGCGGGTAGTACGCGTACTCCATCCGTCTGCGGACGCGTCTAGCGGGGGCGGGAGGGAAGGAAGGCGGGGCCTTCGGCGCTTGTTCTTTGATGGCGAACTCCTCTACGCTCATTCCTGCCCTTTATCGGCGAAGAGGATCGACGTGTTTGTCCATCCATACTTTAACGCCCTTTAATCGAGAAGCGGTGCATTTGACTTGGGTTTTGTAAGAGAAGTGAAACGGAGAAAGGGAGCGAGGCACCTGCCATTTTGGGCTGATTCTAGCAACTGTTGAGAAAAATGTCAGAAATATTTAGCAGGATAGTCAAAAGATGAAATGATCGCGAGCATTTTACACATTTACGTACAGTCAGGATTTCAAATCGCACAGTCAAGTACTGAAATTTGCCTTCGTATTTCGCTATTGAACCGTATGTTTTTTAAGTACCAACATCTAGTTTTTACATGTGATGACAGGCACAACGTCATTGATCCGTCCCACCTGGCTGCCTGGGTCGGATCCTTCCATTCTTTTCTTGAGTGGACGTGGCTCTAGGCGGCTCTAAAACTGTTTCGCCAACTGTACGCCGTTGAATCATCACAATACAGTGCATTCCAAGTTCAGTTTTAACTTTCTTACAAAACCTGTGACAACTTTTAACCACTTCTACTCTAATTGGTTATCTATTTGTTAGTACAAATGAAAGATCACGATAGGTCGCGGATCTTCTAGCTCCAATGCGCTGGACGTTTGATGTGCAACGTTGTCAATGCCGTTACAGGCCTCCTACTGAGAATTTACAGTCATCATTAAGCTGATGCGGGCAGCATGACCTCGAGGGCGGAGCGCCCGATCCACAGCAGCGCTGGGTCGTCTCGCGCGAGCACAAACGACTCGGACTGGTCCTCGAAGCCCAGAGCGCGCAGGAACTCGAGGCACTCGGGCAGTCTGCCCACGTGAGACTCGAACACGCGGTTCGTCTTCCTGATGCTCCGGTACTTCGCCTCGCCCGGGTGCCCAATGATGTTCGCCACGATTTTGTGCAGCACCGAGACCGCGCTGGCGACGACTTGGGCGTCGTAATGCGCTTGCAGCGTCTGCAGTGCTGAGTAAACCCTTCGCTCCCGTTCGCCTGTTGCATTGCATCAGAAGCATTACAACATCAAAGCACCATTAACACACATAGACGACGACATTGAGTCACAGTCGCCAAAGGACAGACGTACTCATGGGGAAGTCAGGGAGCGCGTCTGGAAGAGCATTCAAGGGCGGATTGGTGCTCTGCCAATTGCAACAGAAGTCCACAAGATTAGTTTAAGATCGAATCACAATGAAATCATTCATCAGCATTTAACTACGTACCGTTTCCTGTACCGGCGGAAGTGTTGCGAGTGGTTCTGCTGGTGAAGCAGGTCGAGATGCAGGTCGAGATGCTTGGTCGCTGGTGCCGTTACGCTCATTCAGAGTCGAACTGGCAGTCGTTACTACAACGTCGGCCTCGCTGGCTTCGATGTGTGTCGGTTGAACTCCAACTGAAGTCGATTGAGGCTGCGCAGGTGATTGCTGAAGCTCGTCCAGCAAGCGGCTCCTTGATCGACCGCCACCGCCGCCCAACTTGTGATCGTGGGATGCGCTTCGGGGCGAGTTTCCTTCGTCCATCAGTCTGACAGCAGCGCCACCAACGGACGAGCCAGTCGAATGCGTCCAATCGAGTTCGTCACACTCGCGCTCGACCTGCCGCATGAGCTGATAGAACTTGGAGTCGTGCTCGGAATGCACCTGCAGCGGGCAGAACACAATCAAGTATGGACGTCAGCATAAAGCAATCACCATGGCGCACAATTACGGTTCTGCAGCGGCACTTACGTTGTGTGAGAGCTCGTGGAACAACACTTTCTTGATGCTAGTCAAACACAAGTAGCAAGGTAATTGTGTAAGTATATCCATGCGTTTTTGGATCATCAGTGGATACATCAGTTAGCAGTACCGCACCTCAAGTACTTCCGAAAGCCGAGCAGGTCATCCGTCCGTAGCCGCAGCAGGATCTTCTTCCCCTTGTTCTGGTTCAAGCCGAGCACGCAGACCGGGTCAACGCCGACTTTGCCGTCCGGGTACATCTCTGCCAATGCGCCGACGCTCCATCTAGAGTTATAGACGACGCACGAGGTCAGTCTGACTCTACACAATCGAATGGGGCTGGATGGGAACTCACTTGTGCTTCTCCATGGCAGCCAAGATCCCGCGGTCGTTGGCTAGCTGGTTCAGAATGCTTCTGGCCTTGTCTGCATCGCGAAAATTCTTCAAAACTTCGATGTTGTGGAAGCGGTAGCTCGACGACGCCGCCTCTTGGGCTTGGAGCGCATTGTTCCGCTGTGCGATGCTCACAACCCGTCGGTTCGCACTGTATGACAATTGTAGCACGGGCTTGGGATGTCAGATACTGATCTCATCTGCCACTTTTTTCTCATGCACTTCAACTTGCTACGCCTACAGTAATAACGTACCGGATCTGCTGCTGCTCCGCGACGGCGCTCTGCGTCTCGTTCATGACCTGGATCGTTTCTTTCGTCGCTCCCGCTAACAAAAGCAGCGTCGGCGCTTGCAGCAGACCCCCACAGACGTCAACGAGCAGCTGACTAGCGTCCGACACGTCCACGCGGCGCTTCGTGTGGAACAGGCGCTGCGCATCCGGCACCACGTGCACCTCGCGCGCAATCGCATCCTGCAGCTGCCCCACAGTCGTGTTGGCCCCATTGGGCAGCGCTAGTGCGAACGTCTGGCCCCGGAACTGAAGCGTCAGCTCCTCCATCGCGTCACCTCCTTCTGTCCGAGTTCGCAATTGGAAAATGAGCTGGTCGGCTTGGGCAAGAAGCAGGAAGTCGGTGGAATACGCAATCAATGAACGCCTTCGAGACAATTCGAGTCTCTCATTGGCTTGAAAGAGTGAATGCGGCCAAATTTTCGCCAATCTCATTCGGTGTTGGTTAGAGAATGGTTGTTTGCAAATTTTTATCCAACCATTTGGTCGTATATGTGATTGATACAAGCTAATTGAACCAACCAAAACGCAAAATCACCGTCACCTGCTGCTGATTCGTCCAAATAGTGCACCTTACAGACGATGTCGGCTTCTGATTGGTCGGTGTATTTTGAGCATCTTGAAGCGACGCCCAAAGGACACGAGCAGCTATAAATGCGCCGACCCCAGCGCCGACAACAATCCATCGAGCGCCGTCGCTGTGCTCTCGCTGGTCTCCCCTCTCTCTATACAAACGCGACGCGTCTTTGATCCGCTAGCTAGACAGCTGAGCCATGGCCGCGCGACATCCAGCGGGCGCGCCGGCCGCGAGCAGCGGCGTGGGCGAGTCGCTCATCCTCAAGCGGCGCGCGCGCGAGGACCACCTGTCGAGCTACTCCGAGTGCGTCAAGGGCATCCACAATATGCACTCGCGCGCCGAGTGGGAACACACGCTCGCGGGAAAGGCTGAGGTGCGCCAGGTGCAGCGTGTGTACGGCCACCTGCGCAATCAGCAGGAGTCCCAGCTGCACTCGCGCCGCCTCCGGTGGGTCCTCATGTTCGGTTGTCGGCGCTGTTGTTGACACGAGTTCGTCTGAATCGCTAGGTCTGTGTGTGTTTATGTGAAAGTCTGGCGGAGCTGTACAACCGCGAGATGGAGGAGTGGAAGGCTGAGTGTCTGGCGAACGTGGAGACACCCGAGGACCGCAAGCAGAAGTGGGTTTGTCGCTGGAAAATGGATCGTGTCTGTCATGGAATGTTCACGCGCTGACCGTTAGTTCATCGGTAACGCGTCCTGAAGGATGATCCAACGGGCGCTAGAGCTCAAAGAGCGGCGTGAGCGCGAGCGCCAAGCCGTCGTGGAGGAGAAGCGGATGCAGCAATACCGGTGCGACTTGTATTACTCTTTCCATGACTTCATTACGGTCGATGTCTCACAGTGTTTCGCCGCCGACAACAGCGAGTCGTGCGACGATTTACGGGTCGAGGAGACGCGCAAGGTGCAGAAGATCATTCTGTCGGAGCGCGAGCTGCAGCTCGAGGAGCGGAAGCGCATCGAAGAGCAAGAGGTGCGTGTGTTCGCCGCGGTTTGCATCGTGGAGAGCGCTCTGACTGGTGATGTCGGCCGCCCAGAGACAAATCGAGGCCAAGATGGCGCAACTGTGGGACGAAGACCGTCTCAAGAAGGAGGAGCGCGAGCGCCTGGACCGCGAGACGGCGGCCAAGCGCAACGAGGAGATGAAGACCATCCTCGACCTGCAGGTGCAGCTCTTCAAGCAGTACAAGTCCGAGGACGAGGAGAGCAAGCGCGCCGAGGACAAGGAGCTACTGGGCGAGTGGAAGCGGCTCAAGCGCGTCGAGGAGGAGCTTCAGGAGCACCACCGCCAGAGCGAGATCGCCGTACGTTCTTGCTACTTACTGCGTGAAATGGATGATGACCACTGCTCTCTGACATGTTGGATGATTGACCTTGACACAGCGCGCGATGGAGGTCAAGAAGTTCAACCAGAAGCGCGTGGCGGCGACGCGCGAGGCCGCGGAGCGCGAGCGGCAGTACGATCAGCTGCTACTGGAGCAGGCGCTGGCCCAAGAGGCCGAGGACCGGCGTCGTGAGCGCGAGCAGCAGGAGCGGTTCCGGCAGGAGCAGCTCGAGTACCAGCAGATGCTCAAGCGGCAGATGGAGACCGAGGCGGAGGACCTGTCGTACCTGGATAAGCTGCGCAAGGACATGGAGGACGCCGTGTGGGCCAAGCGCGACGCGCAGCACAACGCCGAGGAGGCCGCGCGGCAGGAGCTGCTGCGCCAGGTGGTCATCTCCCGGCAGCAGCAGATGGAGGCCAAGCGCGCGCAGTCGAGCCGGCTGCGGCAGGAGGACGGCGAGTACATGGAGCAGCTCAACCGCGAGTCGGAGGAGGCGCTGCAGAAGGAGCTGCGCGAGCAGGAGGAGCGCCGCGCGGAGCTCAAGCGCGCGCAGGCCGACCAGCTGCGGCAGCTCGAGGAGCGGCAGCAGGCCGAGCAGCACAAGCAGCAGGCCGATTTCCTCGAGTTCAAGCGCATGCAGCTCGCCGAGAAGAAATACAAGGAGCGCGTCGCGCAGTTCGCGGCCGGCGCGCCCAACACCAACTTCCGGCGCAAGACGGCGCAGTGGTACTTCGATGCATGAGCCGCGGGCGTCGATAGTAGGCAGGCTACCAGGCATCCACCTCTACTTATTATTCAAGCGCTTTCTTCCGTTTGCTGGTCGCCTTGACGGCCGTTCCCTCAGTTCTGACGGACCACGCGCAACCAAATCATCAACATGGGAACATGGGGAGGGCAGTGTAGCAGCACAATGGGGTCTTGTTGTATGGAAATGTGGAGTCGGAGCGACTCGCAAGAGCGAAAAAAAAATCAATCAAAGCAGGGATCACGGCGCCGGCGAAGGCGCTAGGACTGCTGGAGCGACGTGATGGAGACGAATGAGTGCTTCTCCGCCACGAAGCGGCCCTTGACGCGCTGGCGCTTGGCCGCGCACGCTCGTCGAGTGTCAGAGATGGACGGGTCCGCGGGTCGGGACGCGAACGACCGCGTCTTGCGCTTCTCCTTCCACCGACCGACGCTGTCCGCGCGAGACGGGGCCGGAGGCGAGGAGTGGCGAGGCGCCGAGCGCGGGGGGCCGGCCAGCATCGTCGACGAGACGGATAG
Organism: Phytopythium boreale; assembly: GCA_023338115.1. NCBI lineage: Eukaryota > Oomycota > Peronosporomycetes > Pythiales > Pythiaceae > Phytopythium > Phytopythium boreale. Next base: position 49,097 of record JAADYG010000026.1, read on the forward strand.
CAGCGACTGAGCCGGCCGAGTCGCCGGCTTGCCCTCGATCCGAATGGCGAACGTAGGCACAAAGATCCTCGCATCAACCTTTGCGTCAGCTTTCGTTGGTGGCAACTCGACCGTCTCCTCCAACTCGGCGAACAGACTGGCAACGTTGTCCACCTCGAGCGAGTCGATCCAGTCCTGGTCGCTTCCGGATCTCGGCTTGATCGCCTCGTTCTCCGTCTCGACGCCTTCCAGCTCAGTGACCAGCTCCGACATGGTGTCCACGTTCTCGGCGCCCGCGGAATCGGCAGCCTCCTGCTCCTCCAGTTGGGTGAACAGCTCCGACATGGCGTCGACGTTCTCCGCGTCGGCGTCGTTCGCAGCGTCCTGTTCTTCCAACTGGCTAAAGAGCTCGGACATGGCGTCCACATTCTCAGCATCTGCAGCGTCTTCCGCGCTACCATCCGCATCTTCCAACGAGCTAAACAGGTCCGCGAACTCGTCCACGACGCGCGCGTCCTCCGCGTCAGCAGGCGACTCGACCGCCTCGCCTTGAAGCACGATCTCCAGCTCGCTCGAGCTGCGGTTCGCGTCCTCCAGGGCCGAGAAAATGTCGCTGATCTCCTCCACGTTGATGGCGTCCTGGTCCTCGATGAACACGCCGAAGTCCGCGCCCAGCTCCTGCTCGTTCTCCATGTGCGAGAACAGGTCGCTGAGCTTCTCGACGTTGCGCCAGTCATCGTGTCCTTCTTCTTCTTCCTCCTCTTCGTCTTCTCCTTGGGCGACGCACTTGATTCCGTCGTCCAGTTTGATCTCCCAGCTCGGCTCGACCTCGCCCTTGAGCTCGTCGACCGGCTCCACATGCATATACAAAACCCCAAAGTGTTGCTGACCGTCACCCAGACTGCAGCGGCCGTCCTCGGGCGCGTCCCAGGCGTCATCGAGATGACAACCGAGCGCGTCCGGGGAAGACTCGCGCCCGTCTAGGCGGCGGTCAGCTGGCCCACCTGGGCCAGCGGCGCGCGCCGGAACTGGACGCGAAACCGAGCCGTGAGAAACAAATGGTTGCTGGTAGTGAAGGCCAACATCGTGACTTTTTGGTTGGAAAAGACCGGCGAGGTGGGGACTCAGGCTACTGGGCGAGCGGTGGACGACGCGAACGGGGCGAGAAGACGCGTCCCAAGCTCCGCTTCGGGCAACTTATCGGGTCGGGAAAGCTGCCAGGCGGATCTCGGAAGATGCTCGAGGTCTTCTCGGGGTGGTTCACGCGGTCGCGGCGGGCGGTAAGCGGGCAGGAAGGGGTCGGCGGCAGGCGGGCTTGACTGCGGCGGGTGAAATGAAGGAGTGATATGGCGGTTTGTATAGCGGGCGGACGAAGGTGGCGAGCGGGGCGTGTTCCGGCGGAGAGGGAGGGGCGGTCCGCTGAAACCTGTTTTATACAATATATTCGCTAAACTGTATTGTGAAAGAGGAGCAAATCACAGCTTGAATGAATTGTATAAATGGATGCATCGAAAGCCAGCGTGTGGAGAAGTGGGGTTGCGGGTCGGGAATACATGCGAACATAAATCAGTGCTTATCATTATTGAAAATGGCTCAGTAATGCACAATACACTTAGGTTAGTTATTTGTAAATGTGAGTGTTGGTCACAGGTGGATTTGGATGGGCAGACGGGTTTTGAATTGGATGGGCAGACGGGTTTTGAAACAAGCAGACGGGTTTTGAAATAGTAAGTCCACCCGTTTGCTGGCAAACCCACGGGAAGCTGGACAGGATGGGCTGAACCCATTTCGCCAGGAAAAATAAGAGGACACAAAAACCCGCCCACTCCGTTATGTTGAAGGCATTTCGATTTCTTGTTTGCGGACGGTCTCAACAACAGTGAGCTGCATCCACGTTTTAGCATCACGCGACATGTTTTATACAATCAACCACTGTAAAATTCAACTACTTGTGATGTAATCACGACGTTTTATCGCCCTCCATTCCACGCAGAGTAAGCACGACCTAGTATAAATCCATGCATTCACGCACGCAAAACGCTGCAAGTCCTTCATCCTCTACCCCAGCACCTCCCCCACGGCTCTGCTCAGAATAGGCACGAGCTCGGCCGAACCGGCGGCTCGTTGGCCTTGCGGTGGCGGATGCAGAGCCCGCCCTTGCGCGCGGCCTGGAAGCACTCGGGCGCTGAGCAGCGCTTGCCGCCGCCGTGGCTGTAGCAGAACCCGCCGGCCTGCGCGCTCTTGGTGCACGTGACGGACGAGCAGCGCTTGCCGCCGCCGTGCGAGATGCAGTAGCCGCCTCCGTGCGCGCATTTGGCACACCCTGCCACCTTGCACTGCTGCCGCCCGCCGTGGGCCATGCAATAGCCTCGACGACGCGCGACCGACCCGCAGTTGGGCATCTTGCACTTGCTGCCGCCACCATGGGCCTTGCACCTGCCCCCGCTCTGGGCGACGGTCAGACAGCCTGAGTGGCTGCAGCGCTTACCGCCGCCGTGGCGGATGCAGAAGCCACCGGTCAGCGCATACTTGTAGCAGTCCGGCACGCCGCACTGGCGGCGGTGGTTGGCCTTTCCGTGACGCTGCAGAGCCGCGTTGGACGCCGTGTCGGCGCACAGCAGGTCCCGAAGCGACAGCTGCCGACGGGGCTTGGCAAGCTTGGAGCTTGGACGCTCGGGCGAAAGCCCAACATCCAGCGGTGGCAGCATGAAGAAGCGCCTGGCGGTCTGCTTGGGCGTCCCCGCGTCGAACGCGACGTTGTCTGGGCCGGCGTTGCAGACACACGCGAAGTCCGTCGGCTTGTTGTGCTCCGCCACGCCGAGCAGCATCTGGACGGACGGCAGGCGGAAGGTCTTGTAAGGCGCTGGCGAGCCGTACGCGTTCGGGGAGAAGTCCTGGATCTCGATGGGGAACGAGATCGAGTACTGCATGGTGTCGTCGGTACTGGGCGACGCGCGATCAGGGTCTTCGCAGTGGGTTGGTCGGAGCGGATGCGCGCCGTGGGGCAGATTGAGGAATGCTCCGGACTCGACCGCGATCAGCTGGCATTGCGGAGACTCTGCGTCGAGTGGCCTGCCGTCGATCGACTCTAGGAGGAGGTGGCGGGTCAGCGCCTTCTCCAGCTCCAGCGTAAACCGTTCGACGTCGCCGCCGCACCCGAACACACGCCGCATGTTCTCGCGCGTCGCCGCCGCTCGATATGGGGTGTACGCTTCTTCGCACGCCCCGACGCGCGCGATCTTGTCGAGATCTTGGATGCCTCTGTTTCCCCTCGGGAAACACAGGTATGAATCAGGTCGAAAGGAAGCGCGCTAAGGCTTTGGATCCACTGATACCCAAGCCGCCTGACTTGCTGTCCCCTCTCGCGCTGTCTGGGGGGAGCCCTTGTTGAAAGTGCGAGGTCTTCCCTTCAAAAACTCTGGCAGTTGATAATAGGTGGAGTTGAGGACGGTCTCCGCTTCAACATCGATACAGTTCATTTGGAATCTACCTGTGAAATACGGTACCTCGTTGAACGCGATGCAGCCACGCTCGACTCGGATCACGAGCAGTCATCACGTTTCGAATTGCCGATACCGTACGAGGGCTTCGTCTTCCCCTGTTCGTGCAATGCGCGTCCGTGTTACAGGTACGCGCCGGAGGCTTCTGTGAAATCCTGAGCGGAGTGTTGGACCATGGCCTGTAACGAAATGTGTACTCGCCCCACCAGGCTAATCGGAGATGTCGTGTACCGGGTCGGGCGTACTGCTCATCCGTCTCACCATGTTAAACGCGATGTGGAATGGGTCGGCAACATGACGACAGGTCGACGCGCGAAATCACAGTGAGCCACTGCCTGCCGCCGAATCGGATCCGCCGCCACAAACGCGCGCTCGAAATGGAACAATTCCGCGCCAGGGGACACGCTGTCGCGAGCGATAACAGAGCGCCTGACCAGCGTCGTCAACTGGGAGATCGATTGGGATCCGAGCCGACTGGTGGATTTAGCGCGCCGGCAGCGTCGGAAGACGCCGGAGAGCGGCGAGTCAGTCGGCAATCCACCGCGCGGTGTACACACGTAATGGTCAGGCTTAACGGCGTGTGGCGACCATCTCGCGGATCGCCGCGTTGCGAGCGGTCGCAAGTCATGTGATACACTGCGTCACTTGAAGTGCATCGGTCTCAGTGTGAGACTCAAGCATCGTACTGTGCACGGATTAGGATCGTTTTACTGTGATGAAACCGCGTTGTTTCACTTGCTCAGCTGCCTCTGAGAGTGTTCGGGCGACGGTTTCGTTGCGTGAATCCGATAGAAATTTACAGAGAGAAAGAGCGTCGACGACGATCTTCTGCCCCCGTCGCTTCGAGTCAGCCATCAACTCGTGCATGCAGAAGCAGCGACCGGCTGGCGAAACGCTCGCGCGACCTAGAAACCGAGCTAGAGACCGGACTGTAAATGCACCAAGCTCCGTGTTTGCTCTTGCGTGTACATTGTTTTGTTTTTCTAGTACAGTGGGCGTCCCCATGCTAATAAATTAGAGAGAAAGAGCAGGCAGCGCCCGCTCGATCGGTCGGTCTACGGAAGCAGCAGCGTCTGCAGGAACTCAATGTCCTCGTCGGTCCAGAGCTTGCGCTCGCCCCGGCACGACACGATGGGCGCGAAGTCGTCGCCCAGGTCCAGCTCGTCGCCGTCCTCGTCCTCGTCCTGGGCGCCCTCGACGTCGACGTTGATGTTCATGCCGCCGCCGCATTGATGTGCGCCATTGGGCGCCGCGTGCTCGGCCGAGATGCTGAGGAACGAGTCGGGCGCGAAGTCGTCGATGCTCGTGGGGGACGACTCGTCGCCCGGCTTGCACCCGACCGCCTCGGCGCGTTGTTGCTGCTGTTGCTGCGGGTGCTCGAGCTTGATGAACGGTGCGCTGGTCTCCACGAACGAAGCGTTGCGGCTGTCGATCGGAGCGGTACGGGCCATGGGGAACGGGAGAAGCACCGACGCGGGCGCTGACGCGACGTGGCGAGCGGCGTTAGCGTCTGCAAACGGCATGTTGGGCGCAGAGGACGCGGGGATCTGGATGGGCGGCACGAGCGTCAACGGGTTGGCGATGGACCCGACGGCCGCCAAGTCCGGCTGGTTGCGGGGCGACGCGGGTGAGAGGCCGTTGGCGAGCAGGTGCAGCGGCAGCCCGCCGAGCGACTTCTGCTGCTGGTGCTCATAGAAGAGCTGCTGCGCGACGGCCATGGACACCTGCTTCTTGAGCACGGCGCGGCGCTGCGAGCGCTCGCGGCGGCGGATGGCGTGCACGGTCTGGTACTTGCGGTCGCTGCGGCGCTGGATCAGGTTCTGCTTGATGCGGTGCTCCTCGCACAGCGAGTGCGCGTCGCCGTTGCGCTTGAGCGTGCGCTCGTTGAAGCACTTGCCCGTCTTGTACTGGCACTTGCCGTAGTACGGGCGCTTGGGCTGCTCGCCCGCGACCGACTTGGTCGCCGTCGCCGCCAGCGCCGCATAGTTAGCGCCAGAGCTGCTGCTGCTGCTGCTGCTGCTGCTGATTGTCGTTGCCATGTTGCGGAGAGTTGGGGAATGAGCCTGGTGGGTGGTCGACCGCCTCGAGGCTTGAGGACGAAGGGGGTACTGTACGGAGCGAACGACAGTCACTCACTCGATGTGTGTGGGGGGGAGCTTGCTTCTACGTTCCAGCCGCTGGTCTCTTGCGACTCGAGCTGTCGACCAATGTGGCAGCTGGAGTGGGAATTGCAAACTGGGGCGTCCAGCTGGCGCCGAAGTCTCCCGCGCGCAGTTGCCGAGAACGAGGGAGCGCATGCTCGGAGCCTTAAGCGGCGCGAAATACTGTACCCCGACACCTCGGCCGCTGGCTGCCTGGTCACGTATGAACGGGCGAAGCTTGGTATAGAGGAGCCGCTCCCCTCACCCCTCCCTTCCCCTCGGCCCCACCTGGTGGTTCAACACACCCACGGCCCGCAAAAATACACCGACCGTATCAAGCACGGGACGCTGGCTACGGATGTGCTCGCGCTCTCTATTGCTCGCTCTCTGGATCGGGTTCGTGGGCGGAGAGCTCGGCCGTCACTACGTCGCTGCGGCGTGTCGGTGGGGAAGTATTTCGAGCCTGGATATCGCTGTATTTATGGCTCGCGCCCGACAAAAATACGTCGACGAAGAGGCTACTCAACGATCCGTGTGTATGTGTACCTCGTGTTGAGGTTCTGCTAGACGGCGACCAAGGGGAAGCGCGTCGCCAGTCCCAGCGCGCCCAATTCGGGGCTTTGAGCGTGAAAAGAGGTGGGTCTCCAGTGGATTCCTGCACCAGCGCGCGTCCGGGTTTATTATAGCGCGTGGCGCTAATGATAGCCGTGGCCGTATTTATAAAGCGCCTAAAGTGCATGCCCGAGCTGTCATCGTGGTTCCGGGCCAGCTGAATGGGATCCAGGAGGCTACCGCATCTACAACGCGATCAACGCAATTGCCGAAGACGCGGGTATTTCCAGCCTCAAGCGCGCGTTTTAGAGCGCTGTTATGGTTCTCCAGCGCTATTTCGAGCTGCTCGAGGACGGAGACGGCAGCATCTGCGTGAGTATGGCTTCCACGTCCTCCGGGGGCAACTGCCCGGTCCCTGTCACTTGCGAACATCCCGCTAACTCAACACACGGTGCTGTAAAATGATACGAGCGGCGCGCCAGTCCACGTAGTAATCATCCTGGACGTCTGACGCCACGGACATTTGCTAGCTGTCCCCGCTCTCCAGTTGGCGGGACCGCCGCCTGTGTGCCGCCGGTCGCCTCGCCTCTGCGTGTTGACGTCTGTCGCGCCGTCCGTTCCCCTCCAGTTGATCGCCGGCCGGACGACGCGATCGAGACCCCGACAGCTTCCACCCCGACGGATAGAAGAAACCCATCATTTGACGGTCTGCTGTCCCACCATGCGGGCCGGCATCAGTTGAACCAGGCCGCGCGAAAGATCAAGCGGCGGCGACTGGGGAATCGACCAGAACGGAACGCCGCTCGCTCGAACAGCGCACATGCGCCCTCCATGTGGAGATCGGCGACAGAAGATGAGAGGCGAGGCGATCTCTCTCCAAATCGCACAGGCACTCGACCACCACGGACAGCCTGGTCGCAAGCTCTGCGAGTGCGGTACGCCCGTCCATCAAGACCTGGCGTCAGCGTTGCGTTCGCGTGTTATACCTTGGAATCCGGCTGGGGAGCGGCCGCAAGTGATATATCAAACGGTAGAGTCATAGAGCGCGGTCACTAACAGGTCTGCAAAGGCGTTGCGGCCGTGCGGCGGTGACTGGTCAGTCAGCGAAGGCGCTCGCTCGTTCCCCACTGAACTCGGTCACAGAGGGTCACGTCTGTCGGCGCCGCCTCCTCGAGCAACGTCAGCTGGGAGCATGTCAGCAAAAAGCGTCGCTCTCGATGCGCTCGCGTTGGCTTTGCCGTCGAGTTCAGGGCAAGCCTGGTCTTGTAGAGCCCGTGCCCACGCGTCCCTCGCGCCAACCCAGAAGAGGCTGTGCAGCGCGTCGAGGTCTTCGCGTAGCTGGGTCTTTTGCCGCGCGCAGTTGGCCAGGACAACGTCAGCGCTGAGCGCGCCATTGTACTTGAGTCCGCGCTTCGTCTGCTCTTGCTGCCTTGGCGGCAAGGTCGAGGCAGTCGACTCGGAGAAGACGTTGTCGATAGGATCATCGCGTAGACTCAGCGGGAAGGCTGATACTGCACTGGATAACGGAGATCGAGCGACAGCAAGCTCACGAAAGGACTCGGACGCGACATCTGCAGTCGCCTTCGTCAGGTCCACGCTCGCGATCCGGTTAGCCGCCGTCGTGATAGGCTCCGATGTCGCTGGTGAGACTAGTCGATACTGTAAGCGCATAGGAAGATCAGCAATGCAGCCCCACTTCGTGGCAATCACCAACATTTGATACGATCTTCTCACCTGAAGCAGAAACTCTGGAACAACCGCCTGCGGATATCGCACGAGGTACTCTTCCTACCGACAATGAAGTAGAGAGAGAGAGAGAGAGCGTAAGCCACTAGACCACGATATGTTAGGTATGCAGCTTTCTCGACGTGCCCATTACCTCGTCGGGAATCAGAAGCGTTCCAACGAGCGAGCCGTAGTCTGAGAAGCGTGGTAGCAACACCGTCGTGCTGCAGCCTGGAGGGGTTGACGCTCGCTCCGTCTTCCCCATCGCCACGCGGCACAGCATCAGGTATTTGATCGAGTCGTCCGCCAGCGCTGAGTCGTCCGTCAGTGAGTGCGAGGCCTCGATCTGTCGCGTCGCTTCGCTGGTGGACGCTCGCGCTTCCTCCAACGTGCTGTACCGGCTGAATCGCCGCGGGAAGTCCAGCGGCGGGCTCTCCATCGCCCGCGACCGAGCGCGAAGCGTGCGAGCCGTGCCGGGTGCGTCCCTGTAGTCCGATGCAAAAGGTCCTGCTAGTGGCCTTTGGATACGTCATGAAAGCGCAGCCTAAACGTCAGCAAGAAGAGTTCGCATCAGCGAATAGTACCCTCCCGAGCTCACACGTACCGGCTGAATAGACGGAGGCCGCCGGCATTTCCACTGTCGTCAAACACACCCGGGTCGCTGTGCATGCCAAACACGACGCAGCGCTCGACGCTCTCGGACGGAACGCTGCAGAACAGTCCCTTGATCTTGGCGCCGAGGGAAGGAGGCAGCGCTGTCGCGTGCCGCTGGAACACGTCGAGCAGCGCGCGGTTCTCGACCTTGTACACCTCCATGACATCGACGCTTCGGCCGTCCAAGACGCCGCGCTTCACGTTTTCGCTCGCGGCCTTCATGCAACGCCGTCGCTGGGCGTCCTCCAGCGGCAGGCGGCACATCCGAACCTGCCCAGACGTCTCGTTTTCCAGCTGCATCGCGAACAGACTGCACAAACAGCGTTAGGCATTGACCGTGGGTGGTGCCTGGTAGCATCGGCGACGTACTTGAAGCGGTACAACAACTTGGTCTGTCGCCTCAGCGCAGCGCACTGCACCTCCTCCTTGGCGACCCACTCGCGGATGAAGTCGCTCTCGGCGTCCAGAAGCGCGTACAGCCGCAGCACGTCGGCAGCCACGTGCTGTCTAAGCGACTGCTCCAATTCCTCGAACTGCGCCACGTACTCCGGCCACGCTATCGCAAGGCGTGAGCGCCGAGACGGTTTCTGAGTAACTCCAACACACACGCCAGCTCTTGCCGTCGCTGCGGCCCTGTCGATCGATTCGTGAGTCCACTGGGCTTCCTCTCGAAGAGCTGCACGCCGCGTCTACAAAGACCGGGAAGCGTCAGTGGCTGGGATCCGACGCGAAGTATTCCCAGCCGTACCTTGATTTGCCGTCGTAGTGCGCGAGCATGCGCGATCTTGGCGCTCCACCACTGAACGACGAGATGCCGCTCTGCTGATGCCGCGGCCTCGCCGCCAACGCCAAGCAGTTCCTGCACGAACGGCCGAGCATCATAGAGCGTGCCGCTACCAGAGTTCGTCGTGGCCTGCAGCAGGAGCCCAAGATTGCGGTTCGCGCGCACGAAGATCTCGCCCGACTGCATGCCGCAAACGCGCTCGGCCGAGCCTAGCTGTGGCTCTCCCTGTTGCTTCTGCTGGGGCTGCGGTGAGCAGAACGTGACCGTCTCCATGACGTGATGACTCGGTCGGATATGATGAGGCAAGGGGCGGTCCACCAAGGTGCCAAAGATACCAACTCAACCGTCACGCGCGACTCGTGGACCACCACGGTGCGACTTGTGAAATTTCAGCATCAAAGCACTAAATTCAAGTAGTTGTCCCTCACAGTGTGTCTCACACGCCACTCACCGATTCAGCAGTTGAGCGCCTCGAGGGTGCGCGTGCGCTCCTCTTCCTGTGTGCGGCGTCGCGCCTGGCGGATCCACTTGACGAGGCTCGACTGGATGTAGAGTCCGCTCAGGTAGTGGTTGGTGAGCTTGGCCGAATGCAGCAGCTTGACACACGCGCGCACCTCGTGCCACGCGCGGTTCAGCAGCGGCTGCAGCTCCGGTGCTGTGATGGTGGCAGCCGTTGAGGACGCTTCCTGTTGCTGTTGCTTCTGCAACAGTGGCGCTGCCTGATGTTGGACGCTTGCGATGAGTCTGTCAACCAGCATGCTCTGTCTCTTCAGCAGCGCTTTCGTCGCCTTCTTCTGGTGTAGCGACTCGAGCTGCGGCGCCAGCTCCGTACGCACACTCCGCCAGTGCCGAACGAGATCCTCTAGCTCCTACAAGTGTATCATACCTCCGATTAGACTCACGCTGGCGCACCTCGTTCACGCGTACGTAGCCTTACCCGTTGCTTAGACGCAATGTTGGTCCTCCCAAGTGACGCGCGAAGCTCCTGAAGCTCGCTGTCTTGCAGCTGGACCTCTGGGAGCTGCGCGTCGAATAGCCGGAGCTGGTAGGCTCGCGTCACCCGCAAGAACGCGTCGCGGTCGAGGAACTCGAGGCCCACATCAGCATACACGAGGCGGCACTCCCGCACACTGACGCGTCCCCCAGTGACCGTCGTCACGATTTTGACGAACTCGTCGAGCCCGATGCGGCCGGCTCCCGTGTCCTGCGCTGCGAACTCCTGCTTGTATCGCTGGTAACGTCGATGCCTCAGTCAGCAAAAGCACCACATGCAAACGTATTCCAGACAGAAAGACGCACCTCGTCGATCTGCTCCAGCCGCTTCTGCCACTCCCGCAGGAAGATGGCCATGACGTCGTCCAGTTCGATCGCACCGCACGTCGGTCCTATCAGCGTGGGTCGTCTCGACCCAGCACCTTCCGCTCTTACTGCCGCAGCGTTGACTGATGCTGGCGAAGTCGAGCTCGCGACTCGTGGAATAGCGGCTAGCTCGCGTTGAAGCGTTTCGGTGGCGGCTCTCGTGAGCGAAAACCCGAAGACGGTCGCGGCAGTCGCCTGCGCAACCTCAACGTCGATCGGACAGCCCCCATCCGGACTCTCGGAAAGGTGGTTCTCCCGCTTGAAGGTCTTCATCTGGCCGTAGAACAGGTGGGCTAGCACGTGCAGGTAGTACAGCACGGTGTCGAACTCTGGTCGTTCGTACGAGACGTCTCGCGAACCACTGGCATCGCCCGGAGTCGGTGACAGCGGATACGAAAAGATACCGCAAGCACCGGCAAAGAAGCGGACGCGTGGGTCCTCGTGGTGCGTACGCATGGCCGAGACCAGACTCTCGAGCCACGAGCCGACGGCTGCTGGCGCGTCGTAGCGCCCGATGAAGTAGTCGCACACGAATGGCGCGAGCGCGCCGAGACTCGCATTCTCCAGCTGCAAGTGGTCCGCTTTGATGAACTCGATCCAAATGTCCAGCACGAGACTGCGCGCCTGTGCCCTCGTCATTTGCATCGACTGCCCGCCATCGGGTGCCAGGACTGCATTCGCACTGCCAGCTTGCTGCTGCTGGCGATGCATTCGCAGGAACATTTGCCATGAGCGCGGAATTGCTACGGGGGCTTGAGCTTCGAGCTGAGCGTCAGTGACTAGCACTTCTGACCCGGCGCATGCCGTGGAGCTTCCCTGGTGAGTTCCGGGGCGATCCATGCTGCTGATATCCAAATGTTCATCCGTTTCTTTCACGGATGAACACGAAGTGATGCTGTGAGAGCTGCCACCAACACCCGCCGCACTCCCATGGGTCCCGGCCAAAGGTGTGGGCTGAATCGCGCGCTTCTTGGTCGACGCAGACAACGACACGTTGACGTTGTTGTTGTTGGCTCGTCGAGCACGAGGACCACGCGCCGACACGCTCCTGTTCTCCTTGCTGCCGTCTTTTGTCTTTGCGCCGGCGGCGGTCGATTCCCCGCTGACCGCCGCCGTCACCGCCGTGCAGATGCCTCCAACATGCGGATTGTAGCTGGCGTACGCGATCTGCGGGCTGATGATGGCGCTAAACAGCGTCGAGTGCCCCCGCAAATACAAGCACTGGTGCTGCTTCCGACGTGCGGATGCCTCGCGCTCGGTAGCGCGTGCGGCGTCGCTCCCCGAGACAGCACAGTCGAGTAGTTGGAGATTCAACCGCGCCGTCGAGCCGGTGGCCACAGCGTCAAACAGCTTGACGACCATCTCGCCACCTTCAACACTCTCCGTCTGTTCAAATGCGCACGCATGCGAGTGGTCAACACCTTAGCCACTCTCACAGCCGCACCAGTAACTCGAAGTGGACAGGTAAACACATGTACGCACCCTCGTCACCAGACTCTGCCTGAGAATCGCATCATTGGACGCGGCAACGTCGACAAAGTAGCTTGCCCACACGTCCACGTGCGTTGCGAACACGTCCTGCAGCGCCCCCGGCTGGAACTCGCTCAAGCATGTGACGAGGTACGGCGACGACCGCAACTCGTGCAGCAGGTCCCGATTTCCCGTTGCGGCAGCGGTGGCAGGTTTACTAACAGCGGCAGTCGTGCTGTCACCATCGCCATCGCTCTCAAACCTGCCGTTGTTGGCGCCGCCCTCCCCGAAAAAGATCGATTGAAGCAGGTGCGTCACCGCCGCCTGGTCCTCCTGTGCGACGCGCTCCAGCGCCGCAATATATGCGCGCGTCATGAAGCTGTGCACCCCCTTCGTGCTCTGCAGCAGCACCATCAGTCGGTAAAACGCCGTGACGTCCCCACGCTCGTGCATCTCGATAAACAACTGCTTCAACGGGTCCGGGTTGTCCAGGAACAGCATCGCGAAGTCGCCCACATGCGCAGAGAACCATTCGGCCAGATGCATCGTATCATTCGCAACCGTGGCGTCCCCAAAAGTCTGGAGCTGGTTCTGGTCGTGTCTAATGGCGTTGCCACCTCCGGCGACCATGGCGCTGCCGCCAGCAGCACTTGCCGTCGTATTACCGTTCCACAGCAACTGAATACCCTTGTTCTTGTTGGTCAGAGCGTCCAGGTTGTCGCAGGCCTTTGGATCCAGGCGCAGAAACCGCTTGACGGCGCCAGCGAACTTGGTCATGGCGAAAAACATGATGCCTTGGTTCTGGGATATGGCGCTCGTCAGTATGTCTGGGCTGCGATTGATCGCAGTGACCAACAGCGCTGGGTTCTGCCGCTGCCGCTGGATAATAGTGTGCACCAATGCTGACAGCCCATCATCCATGGTGCCGTCCTGTTGACCATCTTGTGAAGCCCTCGCTTCTTCTAGAGCCTCGAGCCGAGCGTCCTCGCTGCGCTGGAACTTGTCCATGATACCATCGCTGGACGTGCTAAGCGCTCCCAACAGCTTGCACAGCAGCTTCTTAGCCTGGACGACGTACCCGCCGTTATCCGCAGTCGCTATCGTTTTCTCGCCGGCAAATCCGATCTGAGGCTTCGTCTCGAACGCGTCTTCGCACAGCAAGTCAAATGCGTCCTCGCAGACGCGGATGATCGGACCTAGAGTCCCGGCAAAGCCTCCAGCCTGCAGCCCATCGATCTGGTCCGATGCTGTAGACGACGGTCTGGCCGAGGCGTCGATCGGGAGAGAGATACTCGCGCGCTCGCTGGTCTTACTAGGTGTAAACACGCCGAGCAGAACGCTTGGGATGGTGATTGCCTCCGCTATCCTACTAGAGTCGGCGTCCACATCGTTATCACCAGCAATGTCCGAAGAAGTCAGCGCAGGTCTTGACGCCGGTCGGTGCTGGGGTGTGTCTGTCGATTGCGGAGACCCGAGTCTACTGTTGTTTCCCCGCTGAACTTGATCATTGCTCGACTTGGCAGGCCCTCCGAGCCGGCCAATCGAAAGCTGTCGGCGGCGGTGGATCTGCTCGGCAGCGTACGCGTCCTCAAGTGATCTCAGCATAGCCTTGAGCGTGTTGGGCGCGTTCTCACTTCCATTCACAGTGCTGTTACCGCCAATTTCAGTCGCAGGGTCCAGTGCCTTGTACATTTGGCCGCGCTCCTCACGGCTCATCGTCTGCCACAGCGATATGACAAGGTGGACGCGCTCTTGGAGGACGTGTGCAGCGAGTTTGGCGCCGCGTTTCCTCGCTTCCTCCCAAGGTGTTGCAGCAGACCGTTGCCTCGACGTCGTTACAAAGTCCTGCTCTAGGGTCCGCATCGCGGTCGATGTAGCTGTCGCGTTCCAAAGGACGAGCAGCAGCTCGCGGTCCAGAAACAGCCCCAGGGACTCGGCAATAGCGCGAGGCCTCTCACCGGGAACCATGCGCTCGAATAGCTGGCAATCAAAAGAGTTGCGACGTAATGGATTAGCCCACCGAACAAGTAAAAGCGATAGGCTCATTCAGCTTACCGAAGTAACCGAACGGAGTTGTTCGTCGACGCGAACCTTGGAAGCTTCAAGCGCAGACTGCAGCGCAGCAACTCGTTGCTCGAGTTGCACGATCCGGGAGTTCTGCTCTGTCACAACGTCGGCGAACGACTGCTGCGCCTCAAACGACACGTCTGGATCGAACTTGTAGTACACGCAGTTGCCAAGGGCACCAAGCAGCACATTGGTCGCCGGGGACGTCGCTGTTGATGCAGTTGTCGCTGCTGCCGCTCGCACGATCTGTCGTTGTAGGTAGATTATTCGCAAGCCGTCCAAACATCCGTCATTGTGGCTCTACGGGCCGTATGAAACCCACTCGCGGAGTACGCAGCGTTCGCTTGGTTACCTGTCCGACGACCTGCACACAGAGCGCTGCAATGATGGGATTGTGACTCTTAATGCCGGTGCGAGAGAATCGACCGGAGTCCGAAAGCCGCTGCAGCGACTGCCACAAGCGCGCCCCCTTCAGGTGCTCAGGCCTGGTAGAACACACGTTATGGGTCTTCTTAGTGTGCGGCCAACCGTGATGTAACGCGAAGCCGGGTCTTACATGGTCGTATCTCGCATCTGCGCCGTTCGGGCGCGGATCGCGGCGTCCAAGATCACGTCGACATTGATGATCCCAGTCTCTTCTGGCAACGCGGTTGCTTCTTGGTGCTGCTGTTGCTGATCCTGACGCGGTGTCCTCCCGCCAGAAGTCAACGCGGGTAATTGTGGTGACAGGGGCGACGTTGTAGACAGTTGTGCGGTGTGTATGCACGGTTTCTTCTTGGCGTCCTGCGGCTTTCGCGGCTCAATGAAGTTGAACGACGGCAGCCCGACTGCCGTGGCACGCGCGACCGGATCGCCCGTCGGCGTGGAGTCGCCGCGATGTCGTCGCATTCGCTCGGGTTGCCCTGTGCTGATCTGACGCCGTCCCGTACCTGCATACACTACAACGATGCGTGACAGTGTTAGTGACAGTTGAAGCTAAATATAACGCGTGTGATGCGTTTCACGCTGTGCCGGCAGCTAACGCCCACGCCACTCAGTCGATGAAATGGATCCAGCAACCAACCGTGGCTTTGCCCATCCAAACAGAACAGCTCAGTCAGCGCTAAGATACCTTATTTCTCCGGCACTCGCACAGTCGGCTACGGGAACCGACATGCTCGCGCCTGCTAATAGTTCGTTGGCGTCAGCTCATAGTTCGTTGGCGTCAGCTCATAGTTCGTTGGCGTCAGCTCATAGTTCGTTGGCGTCAGCTCAACCACCTCTTCCGTGACCACCCGCCGAAACGTTTCGTCCCATTACAACGTTGCCGCTTGCTGCTGATGTAGTTGCTGCGCCTGCGCTTGCTCCAGCTCCTGCTGATCATGATGCTGATGATGCTGCGTAAGCTGTTGGGACCGCGGTTTGAGTCGCCTCTTCATCCGGGAGAGCTCCGTCTCCATCAGCTCGTGTGACCATGCCCGCATCGAGTCGACCATCTTCTTCTTGAGAAACTCGTCTGCTACGCGGTCTTCGTCACGGGACTCGTCAGTGTCGGGGTCAAACGTGCCGTAGGCGCTTGCTGGCAGCATCCCGCCGTTCATTGCTGCCTCTGCTGCCGCAACTGCTGCCGCGGTGCTGTCTCTGTCCGCGCTCGTGCCGCCATAGATGCTTTCGGTGACTGAGTCAGGAAACGCCATCTCATGGCCGACCCCTTTCTCTAAGAACGTTGACAGGTCGCGGAAGAAACCTGCGAGGTCTTTCATCCCGTTGGGGAACACGGCGCGCATGCGCTCGATCGCCTCGGCGTCCTTCTTCATCTTCTCGAGCTCCATCGCCTCCACCGACATGTTGCGCGACTGGTGCTCCTTGCGGTTCCGCAGACTGCGCACCCAGCCGTTGGATCCGCGAAAGTCGTTGATGCCCAGCTCCTCGGCGAAGCGCTTACCGACGTCGCGTATGTGGGTGTCCGTCACGGCGATCTTCTTGTCGCGGTTCATGTCGAACCAGTTCTCCACGAGTCGGTTGAGCTTCTCAAACTTGGACTTCTTATTGATGTGCTTGGAGCAGCCCGAGATGTTGTCCTTGTAGTACGCCTTCTTGAACTCTTCCTTGCGCTTGAGGATGCGGCTCACCGTGCTCTTGTTCAGCCCAAACTGCGCCGCAAGGCGGATGCCGCTCATCTGGTCCTTGGCGCTGGCGGTGCTCAAGTTGCTGCTCGCACTCGTCTCCCCTTGCTTGCCGCGCCCTGTGATCTTTGGGTCGTACTGGTACTCCTCCGCCAGCTCAATCAATCGGATTTTTGTCTGCAGGTCGATGCTCACGTTCGCACCGGTCTTGCGCTTCTTTGGCGGGTTCCGCTTCGTCATTACAGGTGCGCCGCCCGACATCAACGACGCTGTCACCGACGTCGACGCGGAGCTGGACGACGACGTGGGCATCGCCGCGAGCTCGAGCGACCCGTTGGAGGCGGATGCCGCCTCCGCCAGTCGCCGATAGTCCTCACTCGCCTTCTGCAGGTCCGCAAAGTCGGTCGAGTGTGCGCCATTGCTACCTCCGCCGTGTGCAGCCACTTCCGCCGCAAAGTACGCTTGCTGCGCCGCCTGGTGAGCCGCATGGTGCTTGGCCGCGATCTCCATGGCCGACGACATGGGCGACGCCGCGAGCGGCAGCAGCGTCGGCGACGTCGGCAGCGTGAGCGGCAGCAGCGCGTGCTGCGCGGCGTCATCCCCGCTCTCGTGGTCCGTCATGCCGCTGCCCCCCGCGCCGCCCGCTCCGACCGAAAACGCGTCCATGGAGCTCTCGAACGACGCGTCCGCGCCCGACGACAGCATCCCGCCCGCGTCCGCTCCGCTGCTGCCGTCGTTCGCGTCGGACGCTCCCGCAGAAGACGACGTGCCGCCGTTGCTGTTCATTCGCCGCGCAATCCCCGAGCCTGGCGGGTATGTACAGTGGAGGAGAGTGCAGCAGCTCGATCGATCACCTTGTTGGGATGCTGTTTGTTTTCAAAAAGGGCGGACCGAAGGACTGATAACCCGCGTTGGCTCGGCTCGCGGGTTGGACCGTTGCCGCGCGCGCAAAATGGGGCGGGAGCTGCTCGTCTTGGTCGTCGCGCACCCCGAAAGCAACAACGGCGAGTCCCCCGCAACCAGCAACCACGAATAAAGAGAGGGGGGGGGGGATTCTTCTCACGCGCTTCTGAATGGAAAATAGTGTGTATAAACGCTAACTATGGCATAATATTGCGTTTAATTTGTGTAGTTCACACTATTTAACCAAGTTTGGTGTGGGTCACTTTAAAAATGAAGTTGAAGCGCGAGTTCAACGTGGGGATGACGCGGCCTGGGCGATTACGCGGGCAACTTCAGCAGTCACTAACTTTGCGCAGAGCAATACTGATGAATGATTCGTCCTGCGAGCTTCACTGACGTAAAATCTAGTGATTACCCAGTCCCCTTCGGCTGTTCAGCGGCTTCCACCGTCGTGTTATCCCTCGCGTCGCGCAAGGCTTCATTGTGCCAATTGCCACCAACAGCTCAAGTCCTCCACCACCTGACTCCTCGCCATCCGTCGATACGGCGATGTCGACCCTCACGACTCACACCAAGATGGCGTACCGGTTCCTGGGCGACTCGGGTCTGCTCGTATCCAGGCTCGCGCTGGGCTCCTGGATGAACGCTGACCCCGTCAACCACACGGCCGACGCATGGTTCGAGATGATGAAGACCGCGTTTTCGCACGGGATCAACTTCTTCGACACGGCCGAGAGCTACAATGGCGGGCAGTCGGAGACGCTGATGGGCGCCGCGATCCAGAAAGGCATCGCTGAGAGTCTTTGGCAGCGCGAGGACCTCGTGATCAGCACCAAGCTCTTTGGCGGCAACACCGGCGGTGCCTGCAAGCCTAACGGCCACGGCCTCAGCCGCAAGCACCTGATTGAAGGTGCAAAGGCGTCGCTCAAGAAGCTGCAGCTCGATTACGTGGACGTGCTCTTCTGCCACCGGTGGGAGCCGTACACGCCCATGGAGGAGATCGTTCGCGCCATGAACTTCATCATCAGCCTAGGGTGGGCCCTGTACTGGGGGACGAGCGAGTGGAGCGCCGTCGAGATCCGCGCGGCGTGTGGCATCGCCGACAAGCTGGGACTCGCGCGCCCGGTCGTCGAGCAGCCGCAGTACAACTTGCTCGAGCGCTCCAGGGTCGAATTCGAGTTCGCCGGCTTGTACAAGGAGTACACCCTCGGCCTCACGGTGTGGTCGCCGCTCGCGTCGGGGATCTTGACCGGCAAGTACGCCTCTGGTGTGGTGCCGGAGGGCTCGCGACTCACTCACCCGGTGTTCCGCGCGCTCATTCCCGACTTTGAGGAGTGGGCGACCAAGGCTCAGGGTCTGGAGAGAATTGCCAGCGGTCTCGGCTGCAGCCTCGCGCAGCTCGCGATCGCGTGGTGCATGTCCAATGAGAACGTTTCTACTGTGCTCCTCGGCGCGCGGACGCCGTCGCAGTTGGAAGAGACGGTGAGCGCGTTTTACGTCGTGGACAAACTCACACCCGAGGTCAAGGCCGAGATCGACGTGATTGTGGGTTTTGTGCCCAAGCTGCTGGGCCCAGACTGGATTTCGACGTCGCGAGCGGCGCACCTGACGGGCGAGGGCATCACTGGGTCGGTTTGGGTGATAAAGAAGCAGGGATGAAGACTTGGAAGCTTCCGAGGATGACTTCCAACGGCGTGGTTAACAGCGGCAAGGTTGGTTTGGAGAGTGCGCAGAGCTTCAGGTGCTTAAAACTTGTGGGAGCACGCTGGCTTGCAGTTGCAGTTGGCCCTCTGTGAGTCCATTCAAGCGTTCGCTTCGTTGGCCCGTTTCTCAACTCGCGGCTATGAATCGGCAACTCGATGCGGTTTGTGAACACCCGTTGGAGAGCACTGCAGGAGCCCGAGGTACTGCTGTAGAAGCTTATCAAAGGCTGCCGATCGCGCGGGATCGACGACTGCAGTAGGGGAATGTGATCCGTAAGTCACACAATCGATTGATTGAGGAGCGAGCCCGCTTGGAATAGCAGAGGTGTTGGTGGCCACGGTTCCCTGGGCTTGCTGATGTCTCATTGATCTTGCCCCTGCCAGTGACGTGGCCCGCACATCTGGGATTGCCGATTGCAGTGCGGACGATGGCTCTGAAAGTGCCGTTTGTGATTGCTCTAGGTCTGTGGGTGAGCGCTTTGTATCACTCGAGCTGGCCGGGCGGATTGGCAAATCAAGACGGCTTGGGCGAGCTGCAGCGGTCGATTCGAGCGTTCGTGTTGTGTCGGTGAGAGGCGCACCTACGCCACCACGACTTGATCCCGAATGCAGCCGTTCACCATCGATTCCTCCGTCGTACTCGACGCGAAAAGAAACAACTCGCCGATCAACTACATCCTCAGAGACCATTGATTTGCCGTCAACATGGTCGCTAGACACGTGGGCAGCTGTCAGTCGCCTTGGGAGGTACCATTTGCGCTTTCGAGCGCCGTCGCGGCCAGCAAACCTAGCTCTGGGGCCATCGAACCGCCCATCCACGTCGGGTTGCATCGGTAGATCTTCCTCGCCTGCATCGGTCGGTCGTGGCCGCCTGACACGTTTAGCTTTATCAGGAGGCGACCTACTCAAATCGCTTTTGCTTGTTAAGTCGCGAGCTGGTTGTGAGGATGGCGCTGGCCTGTTAGGTGCGCTCGATGAAGCGTCTTCGTTGTTCTTGAACCTCAGTGTGCGCCGAACCTCTTGCATAAGTGGCTTTGGAGCGTTGCCAGCCACGTCACTGGTAGGATTCGCTTCCTTCGCCACCAACAACTCCGAAGAAGGAGCTGAATGCGCGTTCGAGGGCCGTAAACGCGGTAGAGCTGGGGAAAATCTCGGTGTTGACCGCTGCGACCGTGTCTCTGGATCGTCGTGAGACTCAGGGCCATCATCCATTGCGCTTTCTTGCGCTAGCGTCTTGCCCTCTTGTGCGCGAAGTCGCCTCTCTCTTAGTATTGTGAGCCTCGAAGTTGCTGCACGTCGCGGCGGGATCGGTACAATTGATGACGAGCTGTCCACGACGTTCTCGTGCGAGTCCAGCGTCCGCATTCACTGTGCGTGCGCTGTTAGCTGCTGTTGAATTGTATCCGAGTCGTCGGTCTCCGGTATTTCCGGTCGTTTGATCACGACGACTTCTCTCTGGTCTCGTGATGCTGCAGGATATCGCACAGCACGGGGCAGTAGTTGGTCAGATAACTGTCACTCAATGAAAGTGAATCATGCCGTATTTATCGTACCTGGTGCGCGATAGATTCGCAGTCCTGGACCGTTTTGAGTGCGTGGAGCACGTGGCTGTGGCGTCGTTGCTACAGAAGCGCTGTTGTCGTGGGCAGGTGTGGTCGTCTGACGAATTACTACCGTCCGATATGGCTGGTGCTGCTGGCCGCTGCGATATACCCGATTCACAGGCACGACGGACGGCGGAGATACTAGCACCCGCATCGCTTGTGGCGGTTGCTGTTGTAGTCGCGCTGCCGTCTCGAACTCATCTTCTAAACCATCGGCTCCGCTATCAACCAACGGACGGACCACGTGAAGTTCCTCCACGCCTGGGTATAGCTGGTGGAAGTCCATCTCGTAGAAGTGCCGAGGCGATCGGATGGAGCTCGATGAAGTCATTGGAACTATTGTTTCGGCCGTTGCTGAAGCCTGTTCCGCAATTGTAGCGCTCGGTGCGCTCCCTTGCACGGCGCTCCAGTCTGCGAACGGGATCAGAACACTGGGTCGGTCCAGTCGCGGTCGCTGCTCGAGTCGTCTAATCAGATCAGCAGTCGACACGACCGAGCTAAAGGCTCGCGATGCTCGTCGTTGATCAAGGACAGTTGGTTGTTTGGTTAGCCGTCGTCGATTGGTGCCCGTCTCTGCTGCATTAGACCCACGAGAGCTTCCTTCCCGGCTTGTGGAACGACTTGGTACACCTTGCTGCGTACTATCGCGAGTATCTGGGCGATCCAGCCCCGTTCGTTGGCGCTTATCGTCGTCTGAATGCGCACCAAAGCCGTTGCTCGCGAAGACTGAGTCCTCGTCGTCCGACCAGTTCCGCCAGTCGTCCTCATCCATCAATGGCAACGCCATCGCCACCTCAAGAGCGACTTCTCTGCTGTCCGGACGGTCTGCGGACTCATCGGCTTCGTTCGTGACAGCGAGTTTCTCCTCCTCGATCGTCCGTGCGCCCTGTTCTTCTAGCGGTTTGACCGAGTCGAGGAACGCCTGCCACGCGTTCACCACGTCGCTGGTGTCTTCCGGTTCATCTTCGCCGTGTTTGCCTTCATCGCCACCGCTTTCACCAGCTCGACGTCTGCGGTGTCCGTTTGGGGTCCCATTAAGCGAGCCGCCTGCCTCTTTTTCGTCGGCCACAACCTTGGACTCTTTTCGCTTGGCGACCATCATGGAGGCGCGCAGACGACTCGTCAGCACAGCAGAGATGGATCCAGAACGCTCTTTGGCCTCGCTATTGCCGTCAGGACCTGGTGCTGAAGCGCCTAGCGACTGTAGCGCGAGCGAGTTGCGGATCTTCTTGCTGGTAGGCTTGGTGCTCTTGCGCTTACCGCTCTTCTGCGGCGTCTGTGCCTTGGCCAGAGCCAATGCTTCGGCTAGTGCTGCCGCCTCCTTCTCGCGCTCGATTCGCAGCTGCTCCATCGCGTGGAACATGCGCCGTGCCTGGAAAATGCTTCTCGCCTTGCGCCACGTCGACTGGATCTTGATCGCACATCTCAAGTCCAGCAGCCGTCGCTTCCTCGCCATAGCGTCGAGCGACCGCAGCGCCTGGTCCACGGGGAACAGCGCCACGTGCTTGGCGAAGTGCATGAGATCCGCAAGTGCGATCGAGTTGGCGAACCGGTCCACGCGGCGTCCGCGCACGACCGAGAAGATGTCTTGCGGGTTGTCGTTCGCCATTCCGGCCGCGGCCGTGCCAGACGTGGACGTGAGCTCCTTGAGCAGGCTCTCGGTCGTACGTCCGAAGAGCTCGATCTCGCTCACGCGCTGGCAGAAGGACTCCCTGGCGCGTACCCACCACAGGACGTTGCGCTTGATGCAGTTGGCAGCCGCGCGCTGCCGAACGTTCTGGTACGCGTACGACTGGTTCAATGGCCGCGTCGGTCGGCTGCTGGGAGTGCTCCGATCGGCGTCGTCCTCGCTGTCACTGTCGCTACTGTCGCCATCGAACTGGTCGTCAAAGACGCCGGCGCGGCCCCAGCGCTTCAGCAGTGTACGTGCGTCCACAACGACCTCTGCGAGGCATACGGGGCCGTCTTGGAGCTGCTGCAGCTGCTCGACAACGCGCACGATCGGGTCGTTCTCGTGCGAGTCGCTCGGCTCGAACTCGACCAGCACGCGCTCCGTGTCGGCTGCCCACGCCAGTAGTCGAGCACACTCCATCGGGTTGAGCCCTGCCAACGTCGCGGTTGATGACCGCCGGCGATCGCGTTTGGAATCGCTACCAGCCGTTGTACTTGCGCTACTGGTGACCCCCTCAACGAGGTCGCGGACGCTGTCAATGATCGCCTCGAGCGCCGCGCGGTTCTCCTTGCGCACGAGGAACTCGTGGTGCCGCACCTGGGCGACGCGCTCCTTGAGTCGCGACACGGGAACCACGACCTGGAACTGCTCTTGCAGCATCGACCGTCGCCGGGCTAGCGACTGGTTGCGCCGCCGCGCGCATTCGAGCTTGATGTACTCGTCCTGTTGATGAAAGGGATGCAAACAGTATCTGTCAGTCACACGCAGCTCAGATACGACCGACGCACGTTGGTTGATACGAACCGCGGTCTCCGCGAGCGTCGAGAGCGAGTTCTTCGAGTGGCGCTTGGCTATTTTGGGGCTCGGGTGAAGTGATCAGGGAAATGTCGACGGAGAAGCTGCTTCGCCTGGGATGAGAAGATGGCTCGAATGGTTTACGCCGCCGCTGTCATGACCACGAGCGCGCGGGAACTACAGAACTGAGACCAAGCCGTGGAGCTCTACACAACGAAGCGCAGCAGACTGTCGAGTGAATAGTTGGAAACAGGATGCAGGCGCCCTCTCAATCGGTGCGGTCTATATATACGGCCGCCGTTTGCTCTCGATCACACAGACTGTTGCATTGTAGGCACGGATCGAAGGTGATCAAGCGAATCAACAGTTCCCGCAAGATAGAGAGAGATAGAGAGACCGTGCAATGCCTATGCGCTTAGGTCAAAATCATGCAGAGGCGTCTTGAAGCGGTTCACCAATGCGGCCGTGAGCCACAAAGTCCAAAGCAGTGATCCTGTGATTGGCTTTGCTCACTTTTTGGTACGATGGCTACACATTTGCGCATCATGTCATCCCTATGATTGGCCAAAATCTGAACTATTCATTGATTTTAAGCCAATAATTTCACGTGAACGCTGGATATTGGAGCTCGCGTTCTCAATCAACCACCGCCGACAACAAGCGCAAAGAAACATGGCGGACGTGAAGACTTCGGAGGCCCCGCGCGCGCTGACGGCGGCGGAGAAGCGTGCGGCACGGCGCGCGCGCGTGATGCAGGGCAGCGAAAACCGGCTGAAGCTCGTGACGGGCCAGATCGCGTCGCTCAAACCCGAGGGGTCCGAGCAGGAGGCGTCGATCGAGCGCCAGTTGGACGCGGGCGTCGAGGAGCTGCTGACGACGACTACCGCGGACGCGGACGGCGGAGATGGCGCTGCCTCTGCAGACGGGGTGGCGGACCTGAAGGTTCCCTCGCGCGTGGACCCGGCGCAGCGGCGGCGCGACGCGGCGCTCCGGCGCAAGAAGAAGGAGGCCGCGGTTCAGGAGCTGCTCTCGGGCGGGAGTGGCGACGTCAGCGCTGGTGCGAGTAGCGTTGACAGCGCCAGCGCGGAGGAGGAAACGGGGGAGAGCGAGAAAGAGCGGTCGCAGGGACCAGTGGCGGCGGCCAACACGACGACCAAGGCCAAGGCGGGGGCGTCGACGACGTTCAGTCGTCACTCGCTCGCGCTTCAGCTGCAGGTGGCGCAGGACAAAGTCGTGGCGCTCGCGCTGTTCGCCGCTGCGGTCTACATCGGTGCGTTCCGTGCTAGTTTGCTTTGGGTGTGCAGTTGTTGATAGGTTTGTGGGGAAGGCGATGAGCTGACGGATGTTTTGTGCTTGTGCAGCCTGGACGGTGGATCTGCGCGCGATCCTCGCAGGTTCGACGTACTGGCCATTCATGTGGCGATCTCAAGAGAGGTGTTCACAGTGCAGCGGTGAGCACTGACGTCCACAATCGTGCTCTGATGACAGACTTCGAGATGGACGACGAGTTTTTCCGCCCGTACCGCGAGATGCTCGCGCGTGGGATTCCGTTCGACTCCATCAAGCAACGCCTCGAACGGCAGCATGTACGTCGATCCCGTCGCTAAGCGCTCTCCCATTCGGCCAAGCTGACAGTGTCAACTACCCCTATGATGCTCGCAGCTTCTCCCCGAGGAGCAAGCCCGCATCGAGCAGTTTCTGTTCACACAACAACGCTCGTCCGCGCTCGCAAGTGATGTGTCGCCCGCTGACGGGCTCTTGCCGAGCGTCTGGGACGTATCGGCATTCTTCGAGTCGCTGGTCGCACACCCACCGGTGATTGCTGGCGTTTTCCTCGCGCGCGTGGCCGTCGCGACGATCGCGGGCGCGGTTCATGCGGCGCTCAAGCTTCCCGACGTCAAGAAGCCGCAGGAAGACGACCTCGGCTTCGTGTTTAACCTGGCGCTCTCGAGCCGGCCCGCGCTGAAAGGTGAGGCGGTCATTTGGTCAACTGCACTGTGTCAGCTGCTAACATAGCCTCTTGTTCTGCCGCTCATGGTGCTTACGACTGGTGCAGGCTACGTGGTCAAGATGCGCAAGTCGGTGGACGACCTTTTCTTGTTCTTGTTCGTCTTGGTGGTCGCCGTGGCCGTGCGCGCGCTCTGGTTCGTCTAAGACTCGCTCATGCGTCTGTCGTGGCCGTTAGCCGATGCGATGAGTCGCCCTGCAACATCCAAGCCATGTAGCGTTGACGATCTGGGCCGATGGACCTTCAGAGCACCGTGGTCAAAGGCGAAATCTTCAAATCAGGTGCTTCGCATCACCAGATCAATGCGAAATACTTTTTTCGTGGGATGGCTCTCTAGTTGAGCGTCAGGTTCATGCATAGAAGTAAATGCTGTGAAGGTATTCCGCTGGCGCCTGCATTCCCATTCCTGTACGTGAACGGCTCCGCCTGCGCTTGAATGAAGACCCGTCGTTCGCTGCTGGTGAGGACGACGGGAGAGTTGTCAGTGACACGCCATCATCGGACTGCGTGCGCTTCGGCAGGTGAGAATGCATCGCCCCAGCCGGTCCGATGCCGTTTATAGATCTGTCCTGTGTGTTGTCGATTCGGAAATACTCGAAATAACGGGCGAGCCAATATTTTGACAGCATTGGAACGGTGTCGGAGTATTCGCAGCCTCACCTCAGCACTTCCCCGATGCCCAACAACGACGGAGCATTCATCGCCGGCGCAAAGCCCGCGTCTGGTCTTGCTCACGGTAACTTGATCACAATTTACGTCGCGACATGTCAGGTCGCGCCGTTCGAGAGTGCGCGATCGGGAGATGCAGGGAGCTCGCACGTCACATCCGCGTCCTTGAGCGCTCCCAGCTTCCGACCAGTCAAGTTCCCTGACAGAGTTGCGCCGACAGCGACCGTCGAGGCGATTCAGAAGTTCCTCATCAGCAAGTGGATGATCTCCAAGAGCCCGTACCTGCAGCTGCCTGCGGGTGAACAGTTCTATACGTTCAAAGGCCGCATCCTGCGCCTCGACGGCACGCTGGACGCCTATTGTGAGTGCATCAGCGGATCAAAGCGCCGTACATCCATGCGCTTTGCCTCACCGCTGACCACGTTCTTACCTCCAGCTCATGGCAGATCTGGTCGACGAGGACACCATCTACCTGCGGTTCGCATCGCTGGGGAAGATCTGCGACCCCTGGGCCATGTCCACGAGCGAGTTGCGTGCCGAGTTGCGGGCACGGAATGCGTACGAGCCGAAGCTGCAGCCTGAAGACCTCGTGAGAAGATGCTTCGCGCTTACCACATCCACCTCGTCCCCCGCTAAATGACGGTGTTGTCGTAGATGACGCGTCTTCAGGACCTGCTCATGAAAGAGAGCCGGCTGCAGAGGCTGCAGCAAGCTACGCGTCGGGAGGAGCTCGCGCGGGTAGAGGTCATCACCAAAGAGCTGCACGCGCATTCTTTGGCCAAGAATCGCGAACTGGTCGCGACAGCATCTTCGTCCTGGCCACGGCCAGAGTCGGTCGTGTGGCCACACCCGCCTTCGCCGAGCCGCACCGTTTTCCTGTCTATCGCCTCGCTCGAGCGATCGTACCAAGCCATCCCGCGCGACGTGCTCGATCCAGCAATCCTCATCTTCGACACGGAGCGGAAGTGGTGGGTACCCGTCACGCAGCATCGTTCGTGGCTTCCGACGATATAAAGCGTCATGGTTGTGGTTGTTGACTCATGTCCCCCTCCGTTCCATGACAGGGTATTTGACGCCCACACGAGTCTCCAGCGCGCTCACTTCGACTATCGATACATGAGCTTCGACTCAGACTTCCTCGAGTTGTTGACGCTCAAGGAAGAGGCCGGCCTGGTCTTCTGGTTCCGCGTGAGTTCGCTTCTCCTCGTGTCTGTTCGCAAGGAAACAACTCGCGTCAGTGGACACGTCTGACGTATACCGGTATCCCCATCATGCCGCCCGCAGCCAGCCAAGAGCTACGACAAGCTGTCAGCATTCCTCGAGACGCTTGAAGACCCCACGACGCGAAGGAAGTACGCGCCACTGATCCTCATGGACACCAAGTGGCTGACGCTGTGCGGAAAGAACGGCTGGGAGGGCAAGCCGCGGCGCGACGGGCGAAAGCGCGACGCGACCAAGGTGCCGCGTTATACTGCAAGCGTCGCGCGCGTCGTGTCGAACCTCCGATCGAGCAGCTTCGACTACCTGGCCGTGCAGGAACTGCTGCACCAGTCAAACCCGACGCTACTCTTCGCTCCAATCTGAAAAGAAAAGAATATGCACGCACACACAAACCATTTACGCCAGCCACCGGTTCCAGTCGAGCGCATGTCAGGGATACAACTTGCATTTCCGTGTTCGTGATGGTATCTTGCACGTTCTTGGAGGCGGGGGCGGCAGGCGAGGTTGCATTCATGCTACAGATTTGTCACACGTGCCTGGTTTTCCCTTCCGGCCCCGCGCTCCGCCCCTCGTACTTCTATCCCATCCGACCGACTACACGTGCGCAACATACGCACCAGTGTGGTGGGTAAACGGCTGCTCGGTCCCGAAGTGCATCTACTCGTAGTCCGACAGCGGCGGGCAACTGCACACGAGGTGACGGTCGCCATGCACGTTGTCGACGCGGCCGACACTCGGCCAGTACATCTTGTTCTTGCCGCCCTGCTGCCACGGCGCCGGGAACGCTCCCTGCTGGCGCGAGTACTTACGGTCCCACTCCGCGGCCGTCACCTGGTCAACCGTGTGCGGGGCGTGCTTGAGAGGCGAGTCGGCCGCTGCGATCTTGCCCGTCTTGATGTCCTCAATCTCCTGGCGAATGATGATGAGCGCCTGACAGAAGCGGTCCATCTCGGCCTTGCTCTCGCTCTCCGTTGGCTCAATCATGAGCGTGCCTCCGACCGGCCACGACATGGTGGGGCTGTGGAAGCCAAAATCCTGCAATCGCTTGGCAATATCCTCCTCCACGACACCGGCCTCCTTGAAGGGGCGGATGTCGATGATGAACTCGTGTGCACACGTGCCCTTGGAGCCGCGGAATACCACATCGTAGTGGCCCTCAAGCGTCTTGGCCATGTAGTTCGCGTTCAGGATCGCGTTCGACGTGGCCGCCTTCAAGCCAGACTCGCCCAGCATGTTGATGTACATCCAAGGGATCGGCAAGATGCCAGCACTTCCAAACGGCGCAGCGCTCACGGCCGAGTTGGCCTTGGGAACCGTGTCCTCGCCTTCACCGCCCGAAGGAATAACGGTGTGACCCGGCAGGAACGGAGCGAGGTGCGAAGCCACGCCGATCGATCCAACGCCAGGACCGCCGCCACCGTGCGGGATGCTGAACGTCTTGTGAAGGTTCAAGTGGCACACATCGGCGCCAATGGCACCGGGGTTGCACAGACCCACCTGGGCGTTCATGTTGGCACCGTCCATGTAAACTTGGCCACCATGAGAGTGGATAAGCTCGATCATGTCCTTGATGCCTTCTTCAAACACGCCGAACGTCGACGGGTACGTGATCATGAACGCACTCAGCTTGTCCGCGTGAAGCTTCGCCTTCTGCTCCAGGTCCTCGCGATCCACATTGCCGCGGTCGTCCGACTTGACAACCACGACCTTCATGCCTGCCATGACAGCACTGGCGGGGTTCGTGCCGTGGGCCGACACAGGGATCAAACAAACGTTACGGTGACCCTGGCCGTTCGCGCGCTGGTAGTTGCGGATGGTGAGCAGGCCAGCGTACTCGCCTGCGGCACCAGAGTTTGGCTGCGTCGAGACGGCGGTAAAGCCGGTGATCTCAGCAAGAGCACCGTTGAGGGACTCGATCAGCTCACGGTATCCGTTCCACTGGTCAGCCGGCGCAAACGGGTGCACGTTTGCAAATTCACTCCAAGTGATCGGCACAAGCTCCGAGGCCGCATTAAGCTTCATGGTGCACGACCCGAGCGAAATCATGGAGCGGTTGAGCGCCAGGTCCTTGTCTTCCAGGTGCTTGAGGTAACGCATCAGCTCAGTCTCCGTGTGGTACTTGTCGAAAATGCCGTGGGTAAGGAACGGCGCCTTGCGCTTCAGCGACTCCGGGACGCTGGCACTGCGGAGCTCATGCGCACGTGCCCCAAGAGCTTCATCGAGTGCGGAGGGCAGCTGCGCCTCGTCAGCGCCGAGCGCGACCAAGATCTTAGCAATGTCGTCAAGGTTGACGCTCTCACCCATCGCAACGCCGACGCGAGAGTCGTCGATCGCACGCAGGTTTACGCCAAGCGCACTAGCATTCGCGAGAACCTCCTTCGATGAGCGTCCAGAGCCCGACACATCGATGTCAAGCGTGTCGAAGAACGCAGTGTTACGCACGCTGCACGACGTGTACGACTCAACACCCGCCGCAAGGGTAGCAGCAAACAGGTTCGTGCGCTCAGCAATCGCACGAATGCCTTCGGGTCCGTGGTAAATTGCGTACGCGGCCGCCATGTTAGCCAGCAGCGCCTGGGCCGTGCAAATGTTGCTCGTCGCCTTGTCACGACGAATGTGCTGTTCACGGGTTTGCATGGCCATGCGGAGTGCGGGCTCGCCACGCGAGTCCTTTGAGACGCCGATGATACGTCCCGGGATCTTGCGGTGGTGCTTCTTGGTCGTCGCCATGAAGCCAGCGTGCGGGCCACCAAACATCATAGGCACACCGAAGCGCTGGGCCGATCCAACGGCGATGTCGGCGCCGATCTCACCAGGCGACGCGATCTGAGTCAACGCCAGAAGATCAACCGCGCACGCGACAATGGCCTTGTTGCTGTGCGCGCGCTCAACGAGGGCGCGGTAGTCAGCAATGTCACCAAACGTGTTCGGGTACTGGATCATGATGCCGCTGAACTTGTCGAAAGCAAAGTCGGCATCGGCGGCAATAGAAGCAGCGTCTCCCACGACAAGTTCAATACCGACGTTGTCAGCGCGGGTCTGCATGACTCCGATGGTCTGCGGATGGCAGTCGCTGGAAACGAAAAAGGCGGAGCGCGAGCCATTGGCAGCACCGTGCGCGAGCGTCATGGCCTCGGCAGCGGCCGTGGCCTCGTCAAGCAGCGACGCGTTGGCAAACTCGAGTCCAGTGAGCTCGCCGACCATGGTTTGAAAGTTGAGCAGCATCTCGAGACGGCCCTGGGACACCTCGGCCTGGTACGGTGTGTACGACGTGTACCAGCCGGGGTTCTCCAGGATATTGCGCTGGATCGGCGCAGGCGTGAGCGTGTCGTAGTAGCCCATACCGATGAACGACTTGAGCGTGGCGTTCTTGCTCGCAATGGCCTTGAGCTTGGCGAGCGCCTCGCTCTCGGAGAGCGGGCCCGGCAGCTTCAACGGCTCGGACAGGCGGATCTCAGGTGGAACAGTCGCGTCCACGAGCGCCTCGACAGTCGGGTAGCCGATGGTTTTGAGCATCTGCGCGCGGTCGCGGTCGTTCGTGCCGAGGTGGCGCGGCAGGAACGCGTCGGACGGCGCGAAGGACGCGAAGGTGCGCGGGAGCGCGCGCCGAGCAGCCGCCGGCAGTCGGGAGACGCGGCGGAGCAGCATCATGTCGGCTTGGGAGGAGCTGGAGCCTGGGAAACGCTGGAGAACGGCGAAGAAGTCGCCGACCGGTCGCCGCCGCGCACTTTCTTCTGTTTCGCTCAAAGGGAAACTTGAAGAGTGTCTGTCGGCTTTTCGAGTTGGTCGGCGGGGGCGAGGCGACTGGTGTTGGAGGGTGCAGGATGACCTTGACTTGAGGTTTTGGCTAGATCGCGTGAGGTTTTACACGTTGATCGGGCGTGACGACGGCAACGTCAGCCGACGAACGCGCCTGTGGAGTCACAGAGCCGCGGCTGCCGCCACAGACTGGGACGAAAAGATTTGCGATCGTCTCTTTTACGCAGAGTTGGAGAGCAAACACGGGCTCTCTAACGTGCGGGGTCTAATCGTCCCGCGCATCGCATCAGAGCGGTACCATGTACCGCTTCGGTTGCGGCAGCACTGTGTATGTCAAAACTATTCACCAGATTCGACTGACTCGTTAGTTTTCGCTCGCGCCACGGCGTGTTGACGTGGCAGTCGATTGGAGAACTGCTATTCTTGAAACATCTTGAAAGTAGAAGCGTTATAACACGTATTGATTGCATCTAAACGTGTAATTTCGCGAATCTTGTGTTGCCTGCCCGCAGGATCAGGCCAGAGCGAGAGACGGCAGTCGGGGGGATTTCACCACAACGCGCGAAGGAACAACGGACGACGCGCCTGCCGGTCGCACTCGCGAGCTCGTCCCTCGGCCTTTCCTCCCCCTCCTTTCTGAGCGAAACCACCCACTCCGCCGTCATCTCCGCGGTCGCCACCCTCCCCCGCCCTGTCGGTATTGAGCGGCGCTAGCAGCAGATCTAGATCGAACAAGGGACGCGAGCATCATGGAAAAGGCTCTGCTCACCCGCGCGACGAGCAAGGACGACGCGCCGACGCCTGGCTACCTGTACGGCGAGATCGCGCGCATGACGCAGCACAGCTACGACACGTGCACCAAGGTCATGGACTTCCTCATCTCGCGCGTCAAGAACAAGCACCACACGGTCAAGTTCAAGGCGCTGCAGGTCATCAAGCACGTGTGCCGCGAGGGCCGCGTCGACTTCAAGCGCGAGATGCAGAAGAACATCCCGATCATTAAGGAGTGCCTCCGTACGTTATCCTCTTACGCCTTAGCGCCTATCGTGTAGACGTACTGATGTGTGTTTACTCACGTTTCGCTCAAATAGAGTTCCGCGGCCCGCCGGATCCGCTCAAGGGCGACGAGTACTACCGCCGCGTGCGCGATTCGGCCAAGGAATGTCTCGACGCCATTTACGACACGGATAACGCCCCGGGACTAGGCGGCATGGGCATGTCGGCGCGTATCCAAGGTATGAGCAACCCGAACGAGAACGTGGGCGGCTCGGGCTCAGGTTGGGGCTCCAAGCTCTGGGGCAGCAAGAACGCGAACGACACGCTGCCTCCGCCTCCCGGCGCGGGTGGCTACAACGGCGGTCAGTCTTATGGCTACGGCAGCGAGCCGTCTCAGGGCAGCTACGGCGGGCCGCAGCCGCCCATGGGTGGCTACCCTGGCCAGCAGCAGCCCCCGCCGTACCAACCAGAGTATCCGTACGGTGGGCCTACGTCTGGCGCCAACCCCCCGCCGTATGGTGGTCCGCCTCCAGCCCCGTACGGTGGCGGCCCTTCGCCGTTCAACGAGCAAAAGCTTTCGGGCATTGGCAACCCCATGTACTCGGACGCACGAGGTGAGTCGCGGTGGTAGAGTTGGATCTGGTTGTGGTGTTGCTGACTTGGCTTGCGATGGCATGGATGGCAGACGAAAAGGGTGGCCTGTTTTCCGGCTTGAAGGAGAAGCTGGCGTCCAAGTACTCGAAGAACGACGGCAAGCCGACGTTTGCAGGTGCCCCACCTGGATCGGCGAACCCGCCCGAAGGTTGGAGCTTCGCCACCAACTGTGGTCCCACCGGCGGGTCGTACGGCCCAACCCCTGGCTCATACAACCCCGAAGAACCGTACCGTCCGTCCGGCTATGTCGGCGGAGGATACCGCGCTGGGTCCGCGGCTTACAGCGGTGCCGGTGGCGACCCGCGCGAATCCGCCAACTCGCAGCTGCGCGAAAAGGCATACGGTACGTTATCAGTCAGCCTACTCTCATGTGCTCCTGATGCAGAGCGTGGTTAACTCACAACGGACTGCTTGTGGCGTCTGATTTGTGCAGAGGGCGAACGCAAGAAGGGGCGTGTGGGTGGCGCATGGGGTTCTGAAGCCGCTCCTTTATCGCAACCGCCGGCGCTGCAGGCTATGTCGAGCGGTGGCCGCGACAGTCGCACGCAGAGTTTTAACAACGAGTCGCGCGACGCCCGGTCGTACTCGCGGGGACCTTCGTCGGACTACGGATATGGCGACGACAACAAACCGTCGGATTCGCAGTCGTACACTGGGGCAGCGCCGCCGTCTCTTACTGGCAGCACTTCGGGTGCTCAGTCAGATGGCTCGTACGAGCGCAACCTTGTCACGGCGCTGTGTGCGCCGGGCGGCATGCGTGCGGTCCCTCCGAAGGACAAGATGGACGCGTTCTTGAAGAGTGCGCTGACTCTTGATGCCGAGATCGTCGGTCCGATTCTGGAAGACTGCCTCGCCGACGAGCAGTGGACCGTGGTGTCGAAGGCGTTGTCGACGATTGATGCTCTGTTGAAGGCGGACGGATGCGAAGACTTTAACGACTACTTCTCGGAGAACAGCTCCGAAATTGAGGAGTGCGCCAAGTCGGACAAGGCAGCGGTGCGTGACCGTGCCGTCAAGGTCCTCGCGGCTCTGGGGCTTTCCAGCGGCGGCGCTACCGCCTCGACTAGCCGACCAGCGTCGAAGCCCAGAAGCAGCCGTCAGTCGGGAGGATACCAGCAGCCGCGCCAGCAAGCCGCTCAGGAAACCGATCTCTTGGGCGACTTCGATGAGCCTGCTCCTTCGGACGGAAACTCGCTGTTTTCGGGATTGCAGACGAGCAGCGCCCCCCAGCAACCTTCTGCTCCGGCCCCGCAACCGGCGGCTCCCTCGACGAATGATGTTGTCGACATGTTTGGTGGGCTTCAGCTGCAGTCGAGTGGCGCAAGCACGGCGTCAACTCCTGAGCTAGCGCAGCCGGTCAGCGCTCCTGCTCCTGCTGCCGCTTCGCAGTCATTGATTCTGGACCCTCTTCTTGAGCCCGTTCCGGCGGCTCCCCAGATGACGGCGAACTTTGGCAACTCGATGGGCATGAACATGATGAACTTCGGCGGGCCGCATATGAACCAGATGCAGCAAATGCAGCAAATGCAGCAGATGCAGCAGATGCAGCAGATGCAATACATGCAGCAGATGCAGTACATGCAGATGCAGGGCTCCGGCGTCGGGATGCCGATGGGTGTAGACGGCCGTGCACGGATGGGCTCGCAGGTGATCGGCGCGGCGATGACGCCGAGCGGATACATTGCCAAGACGATTCAGGAGCCGTCGGACGGGCTCTCGGACGACTCGGGCTTCGGCTTCATGAAGAAGAAGGACGACTCGTTCAACTTTGTGAAGGATGCCATGAAGAACAGCTAGGCGGTGCTGTAAATTATCCTTGGAGACGTTTCGGCGGTTGTAGCTGGAACGAGTGGATGGCGTCGTACCTGTTGGGGCACAGCAGTCCCTCGTGCGACTGGAGCAGTGCGACGCGTTAAACATTACACCGCGAGCAATAAAGTTTCATGCATGGTCAGGTCACTTCATGCCGTCGATAAACGCGTGCGCGAGCACACACGATGAAGAAGCTACGAAAGCTACTTTACCAAGATTGATGATGGTGCGCTGGATTGGGTGTGCAGTTCCTGTGTCATTCTCTGCGACGTCTCCCCCACGCTAACTCGAGCCGTGAACAGTTGCCTCAACTTCGTCGAGCGACTGCGACACCCACTCCGACACGGTGGTGTCCCGCGCGTCGTTCAAAGCGGCGACCAAGAACTCGACCACCTAGCTCATGATTCGATCAACGCGCCCGTGATCACAATCAAGTTCGAAATATGCTCATGGTTGTGAGCCGTTGTCCTCCAACCAAAGGCGCCTACCTCATCGAATCTGGAAGACGGCGTTTCGGTGTCTTCAAAGCACAAGTGTGTGAGCACTGTTGCATACCGAGTTAGCATCGACCCAGTCTACAACCCGCCACAACAAACCAATGCGAACCGTGAGAGATCGAGGCGGCGTCCATTGTTTCTCCCTCTGCATCCGCTGCCCGAAGTAGGTCCATCAGCAAGCACAGCAGATCGGCGAAGGTGCCGTGCAGCGCGGTGTACTCGCGTAGCTCGCGCGCCACACCGCGAAATCCTCCCTCCACTTCGCGCTCGCCGTCGTGATAGGAGTCTTCGCACATATCACGCAGCCTGCCCATACAAGCAAGAACGACGAACAGGAGCTGCTGGCCCGCATCCGCCTCTGGCAGGTGCTCGTCGCATGCGTCCGCTCCCACATCAACCTCGTCAGGCTCGAAGCCGTAGTCGCTCGCACCGTCAACACCCAGCGCGAGCCCATTCCTTTCCGCCTCGACGCTGCCCCCCGACCCTTCGCTTCTGCCCACCACCGACCGCCCCTGCTTCATGAAGAGCGTCGAGAGCGCGAACCGCAGCACAGCTTCCGCCTTTCCGTCCATCGCTTCGGAGTTGGTCGCCGTCCCTTCCGCTGCTTACAGTAAAGTACTTGATCTGATTATACTTAGTGAGTTGAAGTAAAAGTGATGGTCCCGGTACAAGTTGCAAGGCAAAGATTCAATGTATTACCCCTTACTATACGAACCCCGCACAGGCCAGTGCGGAAACCCACGAATAAGGAGAAAGTGCAGCACGGATATGCAGAGGAATATACAAAGAGAGAAAAGCCGCACGCGGGCGACTCGATATGGGACGAGCAACAGGCGAAGGCGGACACAAAGCGCACGGACCGGCCGGGAAGCTTCACGCGCTCACCAGTCGCGGACGGCACGGCGACTCGACACTTAGGCGCGGAGGGCGCGGCGCGATCCGGCCGGCTCGCTCTCGCTCTCGGCGGCGCGCTCCTCGGCCTCGATGGCGGCTTCGATCAGCTTGGCGTCGACTCCGCTGGCGCCGAACGGCTCGCCGACGGCGATGCCGTGGATCTCATTCGCAGGAGCGGCGGCGTCCTCGACAGGGACGTGCTCCTCGCCTCCCGCCGCCTCAGCGACAACGTCAGTGTTCGCGTGCTCCTCAACGGCAGGCTCAGCGGGCGACTCGACGACTTCGTGGCTTGCGGCAGCTTCTTCCTCCTTCAGCACGTCAACAACGACAGCCGGGACCTCCACGACCTCGACAGGCTTCTCGTCCTCAGCAGCATGGTGCTCCTCCACCTGCTCCGCCTCAACAACCGGCTCGTGCTCACTCGACTGAGCAACCTCAACGGCTGGCTCGTGCTCACTCGACTGAGCGACCTCAGCGGCTGGCTCGTGCTCGCTCGACTGAACGACTTCAACGACAGGCTTCTCCTGGGCAGACTCGGTCGCCTCAGCGACTTCGTCGTGGGTAGCAGCGGCATGCTCTTCGTTGACCACATCGGCGTCAGTAGCAGCAACCTCAACGACAGGTTCGTGCTCAGTCGGCTCGACGTGCTCGGCAGCAACAGGCACGTCCACCAGCTCAACCGCATCAACAGCAGCATGGTCCCCCTCGGCGACTTCCTCGACAGTGTTGACGGCTGGGTTCGTCTCCGCAATGACGGCAGGATGCTCCTCGACAACTTCCGCCGCCGTGGCAGGCTCCTCCGCCTCGTGAACGACAACCACCTGAACGGGTTCGGCGTGCGCCTCCGACTCCGTAGCAGGGACATGGGCCTCCACGACAGCCTCCGTTGTCGCATCCGCGACGGGCTCAGAGACAGCCGCCGCCTATGGAGCAGTGTACACAGTGATCTCCGGCTCCTGCACAGCAACCGGGGCGGCAGGAATTTCTTCCGGCACAGCGTCGACCGGATGGGCAGGAGTGTACATGATATGCATACCAGCCAAGACAGGCTGGTATCCGATCATCGTGTCAGCGGCGGCACCAACAGGCTGGGCAGTTTCCTCAATCAGCTCAGGAGCCGCATCGTCGACAAGAGAAACCTCGTTCTCCACCACAGACTCCTCTGGAGAAGAAATGTTGACCACTTGCTCCTCAGCCGACTGGTCGGCGGGCGACTCAAGAGTGACCTCGCTGACCAACTCCCCGGTAGTCTCGTTGATGAGCTCGTCAACCAGCTCCCCAGACGACTCTTCAATGACCACGATTACAGCAGGCTCCTGCTCCACCTCGCCCGTCACCTCGTCCTTGACTTCAATGACAATAGGGATCTCCGAGATGACCTCGATTTCAGGGGCTTCCTCCGTCGTCGATTCGGTCACGGGCTCCTCCTCTGCAGGGAGTTCCTCCGCGACCTCGTTCGTCACCTCAGTCAGAATGTCCTCAAGAGGAACGATCTGTTCCTCGGTGAGTCCCGTTGCCTGGTCAACAACTTCAATAACGACGGTATCCTCCTCGTTGACAGAATCGATGTTCGGTTCGGGGACGATCTCAGTCTCGGTAGGGGGCACCTCCTCCTCCTTCACAGCATCTTCGACGGGAGTGGCATCGGTCGCCGCATCCGCAGCAGCGGGCAGCTCCTCGGTCGAAGAAGCAGCGTTCTCGATGATAGCGCGCTCCTCTTCTTCAGTCTTCACCTCTGACACAGCATCATCGACTGGCTCAGCGATCGTGTGCATGATATGCATCAGTCCGTGGTCCGGAGTGGCGTCAACCAGCTGGGCAATTTCGAAGTCATTCGCGGTCGCATCATTAGCCACAAGGGAGCCGGTGTAGCCAACAGACTGCTGCTCCTCTTCGACGAGCACCGGGGCATCGTCAGCTGCAGGCAGAGCTTCGACACTTTCATCGGCCGCGACAGGGGCCTCGTCAATGACCGCCACGACGTCCCCCGACTCGTCGACCACCTGCTGGACAACGTCGCCTTCGCTCGTCTCAACAACCTGGATGACGGCAGGCTTCTCCTCAATCACCTCTCCCGTGGTCTCGTCAACGACATCAATGACCGCTGGCTCATTGTCGACAACTTCGCCCGTCGAGTCACCAGTAGGGGCTGCTTCGGCGTCAGTAGCTGGAACTTCGACGACCTCCACAACCGGCTTGTCCTCCTCGACCGGCGCGGTCTCCTCCGCCACAGCGTGGTGATCCTCCTCAGCAGGTGCGTCTTCCTCAACCGGCTTGTCCACCTCAACAGGAGTGACCTCATCGACGGGCTCGACCTCCTTGATCGGAGCGGTCTCCTCCTCGGCCGGTGCGGCCTCGTCAACCACAGCGTGGTGGAGCTCCTCAACGGGTTCGATCTCCTCGACGACATCATGGTGGTTCTCAACGACCGTCTCGGGTTCAGTCGGCTCCTCCTCGTCAGCGACGACTCCGACGGGATCAGCGTGAGGCACTGGGTCCTCAACGGCAACAGGCGTCTCGTCTCCGCGAACCTCCTCGGCGACCTCAGGCTCAGTGTACTCGAGCGGAGCATGGTCTTCGATGGCCTCGACGCCCTCCTCAGTCGATTCAGCTGGCTCGAGAACTTCTTGGACGCGTTCTTCCGGCTTGGGGTCCTGTCCTCTCGTGTAGGCGATGGAGCTCGGCTGCTCCGTTTCAACGACAGCGACCAGTTCGCCCTTGGGAGATATCGGGCTGCCCTCGGGGATGTCCGTGCAGTCGACCTCATGGACATCGACGTCGTACTCCGGGTCCCACGATCGAGCGACCTCATCGCTCGGGTAAGCGCGGCGCTCGCCATCGGTCCAGCGGTAGACACCGTCGCTGCCGGCGCACTTGATGGAGCTGCCGTCCGGGATCTTCGGGTTGGCGAAGAGGTCCCCAGCGACTCCTTCCGTCTGCTGGTTGCTCGTAGGTAGACGAAGAGCCGTGGAGACAGCGCGATCGGACGACCCGGTGCCGTTGAGCACAACGCCACTGACGACGGCGGTGGAGAGCAGCGCCGTGAGGCCGAAGACAAGGCGTTCACGCTTGCGGCGAGTCGTTTGGTCTTGCGCAACACGCGCAGCGACCTCGTCGCGGCGGATCATGCGCTCCGTTTCGGACGCGCGGTCCTTGTTCTCGCTCCCATAGTCTTCCCAGTTCATGGCTTGATCAGGTGAGAGACTCGCTGACGACTTGCGCTTGGTTGTGCGGATTGGTGCAGTGCTCGGCGATTGAAGAATGAGGTGGTGCGAGGAGGTCACCACCCCCGTCGGCAGTTGCTTGTGCAGCAAGGCGTTTGTTGGCAGTTAGGGCCGCGAGCCGTCGACAAGCCACAGCGCTGAAAGGACGTGGCGCCTTAGATGCAACTGCAACGCATTCCAGTCGCGTCTCTTCAGGTGCGTAGATGGGTTCGAGCGCCTGTTACAGCGTCCGGAGCATGTCAGTGCTGGGTTGGCACTAGTCATCACGAATTTCGCTCGCCGCCGCTGCATTCGGCCGTTGGGAAATGACTATCGCGACCCTTCCTGCAGTGCGTTTGGAGTACTCAGCGCGCTTGGTGGGAAGAATGACGTAACAGCTTGCTGACGGTTGCTTGCTTAATGTTCGTGTGCAGGCCCCGACGAGTCGTGCGCATCTCGATCGGCTTTTATCGCTTTTATCCATGTCGCAGGCGGCGGATCGACCGTCCGTCCAGGCGTTGGCGTTTCATCACTAACTGCTGTCGGGCCGCCGCTTCTTGTCAGCCGGGTTCCGGTTCCACGTACGTGATGCATCCGTTATGATGCACGCGTTCGCCGTTGAAAATTCTCCTCGCCATCCACAAATCGCACTCCTCTCCATCACCGTTACCGCTTCATCTGTTTCATTTAGTGCAGGAAAGCGTTGAAGCCCGTCGGTTGCCGCTTCAGCCGGGCATACTCCACATCCCCAGGCTCGCGCGAAGGTTGGACGAGGCCGTCGCTGCGTCGTGATCTCCTCCCAACCGAACGCGCGCCAGTAACGAGGTCGTGAAGAAAATGAAACCAGCTTTACTGACGTTGGCGCCGCTTCCGACTGTTGGTTGCCGCGCTCGGTGCCGGGGCAATGGTGGTGACTGCTGCGGGGGTGCTCGTCTCTACGAACCGGGCCGGGAGCGCAGCCG
The DNA here is from genome assembly GCA_023338115.1 of Phytopythium boreale. Lineage (NCBI taxonomy): Eukaryota > Oomycota > Peronosporomycetes > Pythiales > Pythiaceae > Phytopythium > Phytopythium boreale. The sequence continues at coordinate 88,785 of JAADYG010000026.1, forward strand.
CCTCGCCGCCGAACTTTTGCGCCAACTGCTGCGCCTCTTGGTGCATGGCCACGATCTCAACCTTCTTCGCGTCGAGCGACTGCCGCATCTTGATGATCACGACATGCGCATCGCTCCCGCGACCAGCCGCCTCCATCGTGAACGTCGCGTTCACCGGGTTCCCGTGCTGCTGGACGAACCGCCGCGCTTCCTGGATGCCGGACATGTTGCGCACCGTCATCTTCTGCTCCGGTCCGCGAAGGAAGGCTTGCACCTGGGGATTGCCGCGGAACTCAGCGCCGGGCATCTCCCACGAGAACGCCGGCGCGTTCGCAGCCGCGTCGATCTTGTGATTCAACCACTCGAGTCGGCGCGCGGCCATCGCCTGACACGCGGCTTGGAACTCTGCACTGGGGTCCTTCATCGTACTCATCGAGTCGACTAGTGTCTTGATATAGACCGCGTCGATGTTCTGGAAGTGCGAGACGAGCTCGTTCTGCAGCGCCTTGTCCTCCAGTCCCGCCAGCACCTTCCATAGCGTCACGAACCTGATCGACGGCAAGTCGGCCCACACGATCGTCTTGATGCGATCAACAGCAACTCGTGCCAGCGCTTGCGCGGCGTCTTGGTTCGACGTCGATGAGTCCAGCACTCCCTCAGCGAAGCGCACAGCGAGCTGAATGGCGTCGATGCACCTCATCGACTTGCTCTCGTCAAAGTACCCCTCCGCCTCGCCCCAGGCCTTGAACTTCGCGAGGAACGCCAGGATGGAGGGTCCAATCTCCTTCCAGTCGAACTTGGCGATCAGTGACACGAGCGGCGCGGTTACGTCCAGCTTGCGGTCCACGCGAAGGAATGTGTTGTCGAAGAAGAAGTTGACGAGCCGCGCCTCTTGCGCGTCGTGCAGCAGCTCGATAAGCGAGCGGCAGAACTCGGCCGACAGCGGCGTCTTCTTGTGTGAGCGCGGATACGAGTTAGTCGAGTGCGTCGTGACCTTCTCAACCGCCTGGAGGAACTCATCCACCGCCTTCGCGTCGAGCGGCCGCTGTTCACGGAGAACGTTGACTGCGTGGGTGTCGCCAATGTACGTGAAGCTGTGTGCAGCGTCGAACGCGAGAGGCCAGGCCACCAGCCCGTACTGGCAGTACTTAGTACTCTTGGTCGCGCCTTCATTGCCCATGTAGCCTTCGTACTTGTTGGTACCGTCCTCGCCCCAGAGATCTTCGAGCGTCCAGTTGTCCGGGTTGAGCAACTGGAGTGGGAACTTCTGAGAAGGCTCGCTATACCCGCTCTCCGAATGTCCGCGCTTGAAGGGGAGCTTGTTGCCTCCACTGGCGTGCCAGGCCACAACGGACTCGCTGCGCTTGCTCTCCTCCCAGTCGAACCGACCGTTAAAGCCTCCGCTGGTGTCGTAGTATTCGATGTCGTACGAGAGCTTGACGACGTAGAACTGGAGCCGATGTTCGCGCGGCAGCGACTCGTTGGCGGCCTGCAGCTTCAAGAAGCGCTCGCGATCGTCACCCTTGAGCGCGCCGCAACCCATGCGACTGATGCTGCTCTCCGTGTACTCGTGCGTGAACATGAGCGTGAAGGACGAGGGCAGCGGGTCTGCCTTGTCATACGTGGACGTGCGCTTGGTCTGTTCCTCCACTTGTTCGTCGGGCGACTGCTCGTTGGTCACGAGACCCTTGATGGCGAGCGCCATGGTCGCCTTCTGCTTATCTTCTTCGGCATCGCCGCTGCCAGTGATCATCGTGAGGTCCAGGTCACGCATGTTGGCCGGGAGACACAGCGAGTACACGAGCACGAGCCGGTAGCCGCTCGTGACCTCCTCGAGCGCGTGCTCCGCGTCGGCGTAGTGAACCGCGTAGTGCACGGCGAACGGAGCGGCGCCCGTTCCCTTGCCAAAGTTGTGACGTTGCTCGGTGACAGCAGCCACGCCCTTGTCCTTGTCCTTGTTCTTGTCCTTGTCCTTGTCCTTGTCCTTGTCCTTGTCCTTGTCCTTGTCCTTGTCCTTGTCCTTGTCCTTGTCCTTGTCCTTGCCTGTGTCCTTGCCTGTGTCCTTGCCTGTGTCCTTGCCTGTGTCCTTGCCTGTGTCCTTGTCCTTGTCGCTGTCGCTCTCCTTAGCCTTCTTGTTGCTGTACACGACCAGGTCGCCGCCCTCGTGCAGCGACGGGAGCTGCACCACCAGCGTCGCGAACATGCCGTCGGCCTTCTCCGTGTCCTTGTGCCGCACAAAGTGGCCGCCAGGCCCGTAGACGAGCAGCTTGTACAGCGGGCAGGTCAGTGGGATGCCGCGGTAGCCCAGGCGCTCGGCGATCTCGTCAACGAGCTTCTTCATGTTGAAGTCCCATTCCGGGTTGACGATGCTCACCTTGTCGGGCGAGAGCTGCCAGCTCTTGCGCACCGAGTCGTCCAGCAACGTGTCGTAGTTCTTGCCGTAGGGCGCGCGCTCGCACGCGGCGATGAGTTCCTCGGCAAAGGGCGGGCGCAGCGGCAGCGGCACCGTTCCGAGCCCTTCGACTTGGAGACCAGGCGCGGGAGGCATCGGCGCGCGCCCGCCGAACGAGAACTCGCTCTGGGTACCAGGCGAAGTGCGCAGCAGGTTGCTGATGACGGCGCTGAACCCCTTGGGGCACGGAACGTGCGCCGCGAACTCGCCCGAGAGCGGGCCGGCCTCGGAGCTACCGGTGGGCGACGCCGGCTCCTCCTCCTCGAACATGCCCTCGTCGTCGTCGAAGAACATCTCCTCGTCCTCGTCCTCGTCGTCGAAGCGGATCGCGAAGCTCATCGTGGCGCTCAGCACTGTGTCGCGCACGTTAATGGGGACGGCGGCGGTTTTTGACGACCTTTTTATGCGGGAACGAAGGAAATAGGCCGCCAGAACCAGTCGCCACAGTAAAATGGCGGTAACGTCTCCAAGAGCAGAGCGGTGCGTACCGTGACTCACAATACTTTGACAGTTCCAGGAGTGATGGTGCGTAAAGTAGTGTACCGTATGACACCACATCAATGGCTCCTGGGGCATTAAAATCGTGTTGACAGCCAAGTTGAAGGCGTACGGTATCGCTCCACAAAGTGCGCATCTAGGGAGTTGAAGCAGACGAAGATAAATCCCCTTGGCTCACTATTGCCCTACTGTGAGTTTTGGCGTTCCATCGTGGTATTGGCGGGATCTGGTCACTTGTCAGGACGGACAAAGCGATAACGAGCACGACAAGTGCATGCTGGGTTGAACCAAGGCAGACATAACGGCAGACCGGGATGCAGTACTTAAGTACAGCAGCGGTGGCGAAGCAGTTGATGCACCTTAACCTTTCGACGGTGAACCGGTACATCGTGGACGAGATCGTGACTACCTCTGGGGCTGGGCTGGACAGTTCTCCAACTTTTCGCGCAGAGACGCGGCCTTCGGTGAAGCCGTCGCCGCGTTCGTGAGTCTGTGCGCTGACGACCAGACGTATGGCCTCCAAGTTCACCGACAAGACTCTGTCCAACACGCTGCGGTCGCTTCTGGACTTGTACGAGCGGAACCCAAACGCGACCTGCGCCGGCTCATCAACGACGTCACGAATCTTGAGGCGCCGCCCGTCGTGCTTCACTACGCGTTGGCGTTGCTCTGACCCGACCAACTGCTACGATAAGCACCTTGGGTGGAACGGGTGCCGCACGTTCACGTGGTCTAACTATCAGGGCGGCAACTGCTTGATCAAGGGCTCCACGACGCAGACGGCTCGCAAGCCGGGAGTTATCTCGGGTACCATCTGAGCGGGTCACTGCTTTCCTCACGCTTCAACGTCAAAACGAATGCGTCACCACGGTCTTGAGTGCCTCGATCGAGTATGGGCAAATGAGTGAGTGTGCACCGCACATCGCTATGCGAAAGCCAATCACGCTACGACCAGCTTGCTGCTTTGCCATCAACTGCACAAGTTGGAATACGACCAAAGTTAGCAACTCTCGATTCGGTCACTCCGTTTTGATGACCGCGGGGCGCACTGCCAACGTGCGAGATGCTGCAGTTCCCGCTGAGTTGCTATTGAACGCATTGACGTACACACAGGTGCACGTCGCTTGTCATCTTCGTTGTTACCTCACAAAACCGCTTGCTTTTCTGTTGATCGTCCTACAATGAGGACGGCTTACTTGACTCACACCTTGATACCGCATCCGCGCGTACCGCGAGACATCACTCGCGTAGGGATTCACTGCGCCACACAGTCGTCAGCGCCGGGGAAGAGCTGGTTCGCCTTGGCCTTGCGTGCGGCCTCAAGCGCCTCCCTCGTCGCCAACTGTTCGCGTAAAGCCGAAAGCAGGGCCATTTTGTCCTCTATATCGCTTTGAAGCGTCGCCAGGTCCTCGTCCTGCTCGTTCTTGAGCTCGCGAATCTCCTGTCAAGTTAGATTCGTCATCATCGTTAGCAAAGATCCCAACAGCGCATATCGCAATCACGGTGGCTGGAGCACGCACCTGGATGGTCTTCTCCTTGAGCTCTTCTTGCTCATCTTCGTGCTTGAGCGTAAGATCCGCGAGCTCGCGACGGTTCTTCTTCTCGAGTTCGAACAGCTCGCGCATATGCTCTGCGTCCTGGTCACCAAGCTGTTGCTCGAGCTCCACGACCTGCTGCAGGTGCTGTTGCTGCCCCTGGAGCAAACCCTTTTCTTGCTCATGGAAGCTGCGCTCACGCTCCAGTAGCTGTCGCTTTGCCTCCTTTCGCTCATTCTCGCGCCGCTCCTCCGCCTCCTGCGCAGCTGTCTCCAGTCGTCGCCGCTCAGCTTTCGCTTCGTCAACCTGTGCATCCAGTCGGTCCAGCGCCTCCTTGTGGAGTCCAGCGACACGCTCGACTTGGAGATGTGTTCTCTCGATCTCTGCTTGCTTGCTTTGGATCTCCTCGCGCAGAATCGTGCGTTCTTCGGTGATACGCTCAGCAAGCGTCTGAAGAGCGCGTTCGTATGACTCTTTTTGCTGTGCCAGCACTTCCTGAGCGGCTCGAACTTTGCCTTCGATAGCTCGGAGTTCTTGCTGCCTGGAGGAAATGTCGCCCTCCAGTTGCGCCGACTTCTCACGAAACACTCGACGAACTGCTGTCCCCCACTCCAAGACCCCGTCCGTCAACGCGTTGGTCAGAAAATCGCAAAGAATTGACGACTGTTGCGAGCCCAGCGCTTGTTGCTCGTACGTAGAGCAGATCTCTTCCAATCGCGCTTTGTACAATGTCAGTCGGTCTCGAAGTTGATCGACGCCTTCAGCCTTCGCCGTTGTACCGGAATCGCGAGTAGGCGAATCGTCACCGCCGCCAACCCGCTTCGAAATGTCCTCGAGTAGGGCTTTGTTGAATGCAGCTGACAGCGCATCGTTGGCGGTGTACTGCTTGTGCATGAAGTCAAGCATGAAGTCCGAGAGTCGCGCGTAGTACGTCTCGATTGCCGCTCCGGTGACTGACAAGTCGCCATGCGTCAGCTCGTGCTCGGCCAGTTTGTGCGCTTGCGCGTAAATATTCGCTAGCTCGTCGTCGTCAAGCGGTCGAGTCCTCAATGAGTCGTTCATCATGATCGGACCTATCGTTCAACCATTCGGGCACAATGCATCGTCACAACGTTAGTCACGACCCCGGACACTGATATACAGCGAGCTCACCAACAGAGTGTGTCACCTGTATAGCGGTTGAGGATATACTTACTCGACTTTTCTGCGACGGCTGCTTCGAAGAACTTGGTGAAAGCCTGTTTTGCCGCCTCCAGCGCTTGATCGCACTGTGACTCCACGACACGGTCCCACGCGGTGGAGATGACGGGCGCTTCACCGCTGTTAAAGGCGGCCACGTAGTTCTCTGCGAGAGCCACGAGCATAGGGCCGCTCAGCGCCTTCGACATCATTTTCTTCGGCTTGAGCGTCGTGGATACATTCTTTCGCAGCGTCTCCATCTGCTTGCGGAACTCGGGGCGGAGCGAGTCGTACGGCTGCTGAATGAGCTCCCGGAGAAGGTTTTCATCATTGAGAGGCCGCACCATTGTGAGGCAGTCCCGAACAGGGAAGAACGTCGATAGCAGCGAGCGGATGTGGTTCTTCTGGACCACTTCGTCCGTGAGAGGCGGCTGCTGCTTGAGCGCGCTCTCAAAGTAGTCCCGTGCCGAGACTTGCTGTCCGTCTTCCTCGAGTTGCAGCGTGAAGTCCCGCACAATCCATAGGAAATCGGGGAAGAAGCTCGCGAGTGCGGCGGCGCGTGCGTTGCTCTCGTCGTCGCCAACGTCAGCGGCTAGCTGGGTGGACGCCTTGGTCTGAATGTACTTGGTGAGGTTGACCACCAGCGACAGGTCCTCAATCGCGTTCGAGTCGATGACGCCGCGACTGTTGTAGATGAAGAGTGACGAGAGCAACACTGTGAGCGCAAAGATGCGTGTGTCCTGCGTCTGCGACCGCTGGGTCGACCCGAGCCCCTCCGTGTCCATGAACAGGACGGTCGTGTCGGCTGGCAAGTGCTTGAACTCTGCGCTCTTGGTCGATGCCACGGACTCGCCCCAGATCCAGATGCCCTTCGTGCACGCATTGACCGTCGCGCCCACGTTGAACATGGCTTCCGCGCGGTCGCGGCCAAGCAGCAGGTTGAGCAGGTAGGACTTTCCCGTCCGGTACAGCCCCGCAATCGACACGACGGCCACGGGGCCCTTGATCTTGGCCAGGTACGCGACAGCCTCCGCGGAGATCTCGAACGCGCCGTCCTCGTCCGAGAGCGTGACGAACGGGATCGGCGCCAACAGCACGGCCTTCGCGCTTGAGTCTTCCGCGCCGGTCATGCCTGTTGTTGTTGCCGCTCAATGCGCTTGCCCGCCTTTCCTGAGATGGCCAACAAGCAAAAGAGTGCAGGCCAGGAATGAAGGTCCATGTGTTGCAAAAGGGAAAATTACAATCTGAATTGCGTTTGAAACGAATTGCAAATACAAAAAGTGAGTACAACTGGAGACACCCAAAAAATGAATTGACTGTTGAGTTGCGAACGTGACCCAGTACCGTGCGCGCACAAAGTAAACATCCACGTCAACCAGCACCAGGATGTTGCGAGCGCGGGCGGCGGCGCCGTCGTCGCTGCTGCGACGGTCCCCGTTCCTCTCGGCATCACCAGCTCAGCGTTCTCGTACCCCCGTTCATTTATCTGTCTGCCGTAGCTCCGCGTCGCTGGGCAAGACCGCGCGATCTTTTGCGTTCCCCAGTAAAAGTCACAGCGGCGTGAACGCGATCAACAATGTGGCGCGGGAAGTGCAGCACGACCGCGCGCTCTGCACGACGTTGGGCGTGGTTTCCGGTGGCGTGGCCGTGACGGCGCTGCTGAGTCCATCAACCAGTGACGAGTGCGAGAATGATACGGTCAACATTACAGCAGCACCGACGGGGAGCGCTCTGCTGGACCGGATTGTGAACTGGTACCGCGACTACGAGCAAGACGACTTCTTCTGGGGCTGGTCGCGCGACATCCGCCGACAGGTGCGGCAAACGCATACTGTACGCCATGCATGCCACTTACGTGCGCATCTTCTGACGTTGTGTATCATCACTGCGTTAGCTTGAAGACGACAACGTCAAGGCGCTGGCGGGGATCATCGCGGCGAACACGCTGGTGCTGGGAATGTGGCGCGTGTCGCCGCGCTTCCCGGCGCTGAACCAGTGGATGTGGCGGAACTTCGCGTGCTCGTACAACGCCGTCGCGCACGGGCGGCGCTTCCACACGCTGATGACGTCGGCGTTCAGCCACATTACGCTGCCGCACTTCGCCATCAACATGTTTATGCTGTGGGAGTTCGGCCGCCAGGTCCTCGCGCCCAACAGCAGCGGCCGACAGGACCGTTGGTACAACCGCGCGGTCGCCAACTCGCGCGTTGCCGGGTACTTTAGCAACCCGTTCGGCGAGACGGTGCAGTTGCTGTCACTGGAGAAGTTCTTGACGCTGTACTTTGGATCGGCGTTCGCGTCATCGGCACTGAGCGTCATGGTGTCCCGATTCCGCGGCTCGCCTGGAGGTACGTGCACCATGTTAAATGACGACATTGATCTTCATTTTCCTGACATGCCTGCTTCTGTCCACGCATTACTGTTATCCGTCAGTCTTCACAATCGGTGCGAGCGGTGCCGTCATGGGCATCTTCACTGTCTACTGCTTGACGTTTCCTCAGCGCGAGGTAGGATATGCTACAAGTTTTGCTAGTGCAGACCCAACAGGTTGACTAACATGTGTGTGCGCGTCTGTCGATATCCACAGCTCATGCTTTACGGTATCATCAACCTTACAGCGGCCGAGATGCTGCAGCTGACGACTGCGTTCAACCTGGTGGGTTCGGCATTCCAGCGCAGTCTGCGCGTGGATTGCGTTGGCCACCTCGGTGGCCAAAGCACGGGCTTTGTCGCGCACGAAGCGTCCAAGCGGCGATACTACTAGAAAGAAGCGAGCAACACAAGCATCGCCGAGAGACCACACCGGTAAACCCTGGCTGTCGTTTTTGACAATGGAATCAACTCTCCGATTCGCCGTTTCCGTGCTGTATGTGTCCAAGTGTTACAAGCGTCGAGATCGCCAAAGTGGAGAGTTCGCGCAGCCATACGCACTTGTACTTAGTATCTTCTTCTGCGCACATTTGATACTCAAAGTCGTCGAAGAAGCGGGAATGCGAGGCGGTCGGCGGGAGGAGATAGAAACTCTCCGGCCAGGTTTATTCCGCCTGCTCCAGGTAGTCCTTGACCTCAGCCGGGGTGAGCACGTGGAACTTGCGGTCCTCCTTGATGATGCCCACTTCAATGTTGGTCTCGTCCATCTATACAGCGAGCAACATGCGATCGCGTCAGCCGATGCGATCGAAGGCAAGAGTACTCAAGGCACCACTTTGACACGTACCTCGCCCTCGAATCCTTCGCGGAGCGTCAGGAGCGCCGTGTGGATGGCGTCCTCAATCTCAAGGTCGTCATTGTAACGCTGCCACATTCAAAGACACAACCGGCACGATTAGATGACGTCCACAGTTGCCACGAACGGCAAATACTAGTGGCCACGCACTCGCTCGAGGAACGTCTTGGCGCTGACCGAGTCCTTGCCGATCGCCGTGGCCTTCCAGCCGAAGTACGCGCCCGAGGGGTCGATCTGGTAGAGCTGCGGGCCGTCGTCGTCGTAGCCGGCGAAGAGGATCGACACGCCGAACGGACGCACGCCGCCCGACTGCGTGAACTCCTGCATGATGGCGGCCAGCTCGCGCACGAGGATGCTCGCGGGCGCGTGCTCCTTGTACTTCTGGTAGTACGTCTGCGCCTTCTTGCGCGCCTTGCGCACCAGCACGCGGTAGTCCGGGCCGAGGCCGCTGTACACGATGCCCGCGGGCTCCGACAGGATCGAGATCTTCTTGTGCGACGACTCGTCCACCAGGATGGTCGGCAGCTTCTTCTCCGTCGCGATCACCACGCCGTTCTTGCCTGAAAGGCGTCCGTATATAGCGTGTCAGTGCATCGTTCGTCAAACACAGCATGACAATCACGTAATGCACTCACACTTGATGCCGAGCGACGTCTTGCCGCCGCTGTTGACCGCGTTCAGCGCGTACTCAATCTGCAGCAGCTTGCCCGACGGGTTGAACGTCGTCAGACTGAACGAGTACGCCGAGTCCGCCATCTTTCCGTCTCTTCTTCTCGCGCTGGCAGCAGCAACAATAACCATCGATCAGGGTGAGTTTCCAGCCTCCAAGACAAAGATCGCCGCAAAGAATCCAGCACAGGGCGGACCCACGCGGCCGGCGCCGCCCATCGAGCACTCGACCGCCGCGTCCGCGCATAATGCAGTTGAGCGCGCACTCACCGGTTGAAATGGAGCCTGCAAGTGGCCGCAGAGGAAGCAAACGCCGAGCTCGATCCGCGATCTTCTTCGCCGCTTTTGCTGCTTTCTCTTTCCTCCCTCCCCCCTCTTTCCCCGCTTCTACGGGTCGGGTATCTTTGGGTGGGTCATTCTAGAATATCATGAAACCCACCCACCCACCCATAACCCACAACATCACTATAGACCACTTTAAATGGGTTGTATTGTGAAGTAACAAGAAAGCTAGAACTGATAGATATGGAATTGAGAGCGTGCAACAATCAACAACATACTGTACTCTTGAGTGACGCCAATTCGCATCCGGCGAGCGCGGCGGCACCCGGCACTTGGCGGCGCGATGACGAGCGTCCTGGCGGGCGCGTGGCACTACGTCGCGTATGAGCGCAACCCGCTCGTGCAGGTGGGCCCGCTGCTCCACCCGCCGCGCTTCTATTCGCAGCGGTATTGATGTAGATCGCTCACAAAGTGTGTGCGCTCGTGACGTCCACAGTTCGTCTACTTCAGCGCGATGCTGGGCTCGTACTACCTGTTCGTTCGGGACGCGCACCCGTTCATCCCGAACGCGTACGTGGACGCGTACCACAAGTGGGCGGTGCCCGCGCTCTTCGCCGCGTGCGTCGCGCTCTACGTGTTCCTGTGCGCGAGCGACCCGGGCGTCATCCGCCCGGAGAACTCGCACGAGTTCGCGCGCTACCCGAACCACCCGGTGCTCTTCCCGGCGGACAAGTACTGCCGCACCTGCAAAACCCTCAAGTGCGCACCATCAATACCGCTTTTGTGACCGACTGCTGTGTCCACGGGAACAAACTGAGTGATGTTCATGTGGTGATAGACTGCCGCGATCCAAGCACTGCCGCGTGTGCAACCACTGCGTCGGGCGCTTCGACCATCAGTACGTCGATGTGGATAGTTGTTACTATACTGTGGCGTGTTGTACTGACTGTATGTGTGTCGCTCTAACCTGGTGATGCGCAGTTGCAGTACGTTATCCGTGTGCAGCTCCTGCCATGGCTCTTTTAGCGCCTTGATATGTGCAATTCTCACCTCGGCATCCCCGGAACTTGTGGTTGTTGCGCCCAGTCTGGTTCAACGGCTGCGTCGGCGCGAAGAACTACAAGTACTTTTTGCTGTTCCTGTTGGTAGGCCCACGCACTTTGTCTATCGTTGCTTGGATCCTCGATACAGCGTGTCAGGTGCTAACAGCTTGATGCGAATCACTTCATACGCTCCACCTCTAGTTGCAAGCCGCGCTCTGCCTCTACGGCTTCTGCCTGACCAGCAGCGTCTTCCTCGCGCAGGTAAGCGCGGCTCAGCCCCCCTCGCTTCGCTAGACTAGTGACTGGGCGGTGGCTCTAACATTGACACCTGCCAACGCCCATATCAGACGGGACCGCTGCTCAAGAAACATCGACTGTCCAGCGACTCGCTAGAGGATGTCTCGGCCGCGCTCCACGACGTCATCGTTGTACGTGTGGCGCTGCTGGCGTCTTTACAATTGAACAAATCGCTTTAATATGCTCCGTAATGTCCCTCACAGAGGAGCCAAGGGCTGGGCTTCGTGGCGGCCGTGACGCTCATGACGGGAATCGTCGTGTGGGTCTTCTTCCTCGTCCAACTCTATCGCATCGCGCACAACGTGACGGCCAACGAGTCGTTTAAGCGCGACGACCTGTTCGAAGAAGCGAGCATGGACGGCGAGACGAGTGGCCGCCAAATGTTCCGCTTCCTGTTCAAGCGGCTTACGAGGCCGAAGAGGTCGTTCCCGTCGCGCCAGCAGCTCAAGCACCAGCAGAAGGCGCTCGACTCGTCGTGGGGCGGCCTCTTCTCGCCCGACACGATCATGAACACGGAGGAGTTGTTCTCAGTCGACGACGTAAAGTACAACCCGTACGACCTCGGCAGCTTCTGGAAGAATCTACTGGACGCGCTCCAGCTTTCGTCGGTTGAGACTTCCAATGTCGTCGCCAAGAAAACCAACTAAAGTGTGTACATACATACAGAGGCCGCGCTCTTTGACGTGCGTTTGGTACCGTTGTGCTTGTCTATTCACGCTGCTTGCTGCTTTCCTTCGACGAACGACACACTACGCCTTGATCCGCACTGTTCCGCCTCCTTGCTGTGTTTCTCCTAATAAACATATCTGCGCGCGATCATAGCGACACCTCGGCGTCGCCGCCAGCCTTGCCGCCGTTCTTGGCGCCGGTCCGGGAGCCGCCGCTGCTGTTGGTGGCGCTGGCGATGGTGCTCGCCGAGTCGCCCAGCGAGATGCTCATGGCCTTGTTCATGCTGATGGTGGCCTGCACCGAGTGCACGGCGGCCTTGAACTTCTTGCGCGCGTGGAAGCGCCGCAGCTCCGTGAGCGCGCTCGTGAGCGGCACCGTGGCCACGTCCGTGCCCGTGATCCACTTGTGCTGCAGCAGGTCGCTGGCCGTCGCGCGCTTGGCCGGGTCGACGACCAGCATCTTGGAGATGAACTCCTTGGCGTCGTCCGACACGTTGTCCCAGTAGGGTGAGTCGTAGTAGTACTTGCCCTTGCGGATCTTGCGGAACAGGATCGGCTGCGAATCGTCGTGGAAGGGCGGGTAACCGGCCAGCAGGATGTACGTGATGACGCCGATGCTCCAAATGTCGACGGGCTTGCCGTACGACGCGCCCTCGAGGATCTCGGGCGCCACGTAGCCCGGCGTGCCGCACGTGGTCACGAGCCCCGCGTTGTCGGTCGTCACCTTCTTGGCGAAACCAAAGTCCGCGAGCTTGATGGACGTGTCGTCGTCCGCCGACATGAGCAGCAGGTTCTCCGGTTTGAGGTCGCGGTGCACCACGTTGGCGTCGTGGCAGTACTTGATGGCGCCGATCAGGATCTTGACCAGGTCGCGCGCCTCCTTCTCCGTGTAGAACGTCTTCTCGACGATGCGGTCGAAGAGCTCGCCGCCGCCCACAAACTCCGTCACGAGGTAGTAGTACTCGGGCTCGACGAAGAACTCCTTGAGCGTCATGATGTTGGCGTGCTTCATCTGCTGCAGGATGGCGACCTCGGTCATGATGGCCTCGTCGTCCTCGTCCGTCAGCTCGGAGCGCTTGATGCACTTGATGGCGAACTTCTCCTTGCTGCGTTTGTGCACGCCCTCGCGCACGACCGAGTACGAGCCCGAGCCGATGACCTTGCCCATCGAGTACGCGTCCGTCACCTTGCCGCGGCTCGCGCCGACCGCGTCGTCCCCGCGCGACACGGACGCCTCCGTCGCGGATGTTTCATCCTCCTTGGGCGTGCCCAGTCCGTCGTCGCCCGCGCGCTTCTCGTCCGCCCGCTCCTACAATCACAACGCACCGCAGTCAGGCACCGACGCTAGCAGTTCGCCACGCCCCTCCCCACAATACCTTCTTGAAGCAGCACATGAAGGAATCGAAGCACCCCATCGCGGCCGCCTTTCTCGTCAGTGTTCCCACCGAATGGATGAGCTGTGGACGCGCCGAGGAATCCGTCGGCGAGCGCTGGCCTGGTCGTGGAGTAATGCGGCGCAAGGGGGGAAACTACCGCCAACGCCTGAAGTGTCGGGGGAGGGGAGTTCTTTCTGCCGACCGAAGCCAAAATGCGCCCAGTCGGTCGCCTTGTTAACCCACGAAGTGAGTTCACCCACTTTTAGCGCGGGCGAGGCTCCGTTTTAGCAAAAAATCAGGCGGGTTCATCTTTTGTGCCCGGTCAAATCCAAGAACAAGTATCTCAGCGCGGCGAATTAGCTGTAAGTAGGGGGAGACCAAGGCTAAAACACCCCTTTTAACCGGATAAAATCCACCCCGGGAATAAAGACGAGCCGAAATGACTGTTTTGGCGGGTTTCGCAGCCGGAAAAAGGGAAAATCAACCTTTGATGTACTACTATATACCATAATATTGTTTGTACACAAGGGTAAATCACTTGTAAAAGTTAGAAAAGATCGGCATGAACGTTGCTATTTTGTGTGATGCTGTCCAAAATTTACAAAGATTACTGCAATCCGACCGCCAAAATTGAGGATAATACTTTCGATAGGAGACAAAAAATCCCGTTTTCGAGCTTGATTTTCCCTAATTCTTTCCCACCAAATTAGGAACAGCTCGAATAAAAGCCCCCTCGCGAACCCATTCGCGCGAATCGACCACCATCGCCGCCACCACTGCATTGACGAGCAGCTCCGATACAAACCGCAAGACAAAACCATGGCGTGGGGCAAGCGCGCGGGCGTGGACGACCTCCTGGCGCGGCTGCAGCAGCCCGCGACCTCCAAGAGCCTGTACGTGCTTAGCACGCGCTCGCTGACGGACGCGGACGCGCAGAAGCTGGCCGGCGCCATCGCGGGCAACGCCCAGCTCGAGGAGCTCTACCTCTCCGGCCACAAGCTGGGCGCGCCGGCGCTCGACGCCTTCGCGGACTGCCTGGCCCAGAACGCGGCGCTCAAGCACATCTGCGTGGGCCACGACTCGTTCGGCGACGATGGCGTGCGCGCGCTGTGCGGCGGACTGGCGAGCAACCCGCGGTCGGCGCTGCAGGTCTGGGACCTCGAGTACAAGGGCGTTACGAGCGCGGGCGCCGCGGCGCTCGGCGATCTGCTGGCGCGCAGCTCCACGCCCCTCTCGACGCTCACGCTTTCCCGAAACAAGATCGGCGACGACGGCGTCAAGAGCCTGGCCGCTGGACTGGCCGCCAACCCGGCGTCCAAGCTCGCGACGCTCACCGTGACGGACGCGGAGCTGTCGGGCCGGTCGCTCGACCAGCTGGCCGACGTGCTGGTGCAGTCGACTTGTGCGATTGAGACGCTCACGCTGTCGTTCAACGACCTCGGCAGCGCGACCTCGCGCTTCTTTGACGCGCTCGCGAGCAACAAGTCGCTCAAGACGCTCCAGCTCAAGGAGTGCAAGCTCAACGATGCCCACGCGACTGCGCTGGGAGAAGCGCTCGCGAAGAACACGACGCTGGAGCAGATCGACCTATCCGACAACCAGCTGACGGCCGCTGCGTGCGCAGCGCTCGCCAACGGCCTCTCCAGCTCGGAATCGCGCGTCAAGTCGCTGAAGCTTGGAAGCAACCGCATCGGCGATGACGGCGCCGCAGAGCTCGCGCGTGGCCTCGCCTCTTCGGCGTCAACGGTGGCGCTCGCCGCCTTGGACGTGAGCAAGAACGCGCTGTCGAGTACCGGAATGGTTGCGCTGCTCTCAGTGCCGTCGCTGCGGACGCTCAACCTGTTCGACAACTCGCTCGGCGCCGGTCTGAGCGAGCTGCTGCCCGCGCTCGCCGCCAACCAGACTATCGAGACGCTCGATCTTGGCGCGAACGCCTTGCATGGCGCACTGAGTGTCACGCTGTTCGACGTCGTCCACGCGCACCCGTCGCTCTCGACACTTGAAATGGGCGGCAACAGCCTCGGAGAGGAGGGCCACGCGGCGCTCGACAAGCTGCGCGCCGCAAACCCGCGACTCGACGTTGCTGTTGACAAGAACGTGCAAGACGAGAACGGCAACATGTAGATTAGATACAGTCGCATGTTGTCGTGAGTTACGGGTACTGATAGACGCTATGTGTGGTCAATAGATCCAACCTCAGCATTGGTAAGACACCACCACCAACCCGCCCCCGAGATGAACTCTCTACGCCGAACTCGTCATCTGGCGCTCGACCAGCGCCTTGTAGATGCCGTTCGGGATCTTCACCAGCTGGTCGTGCGTGCCCTGCTCCACAATCGCGCCGCCTTGCGTCACCGCGATCAGATCCGCGTTCCGGATCGTCGACAGTCGATGCGCCA